>CAUYRH010006164.1:0-41589 GCA_963574655.1 Perodicticus potto
TGTGCTAGCAAGACTGAAATACAATTGCAAAGTCTCAGGGTGCCTCCAGAGAGGATTATCTATGCAAATCCTTGTAAATAAGTGTCTCGATTTAAGTATGCTGCCAATAATGGGGTCCAGATGATGACTTTTGACAGTGAAGTCGAGTTGATGAAAGTTGCCAGAGCACATTCAAAGGCCAAGTTGCTTTTGAGGACTGCCACTGATGATTCCAAAGCAGTCTGTTGACTCAGTGTTAAATTTGGTGCCACCCTCAAAACCAGAAGACTTCTTTTGGAACAAGCAAAAGAGCTAAACATTGGTGTCAGCTTCCACGTAGCAAGTGGCTGTACTGATCCTGAGACCTTCATGCAGGCAATCTCTGATGTGTGCTGTGTCTTTGACATGGAAGCTGAGGTTGGTTTCAGCATGTACCTCCTTGATATTGGTGGTGGCTTTCCTGAATCCGAGGATGTGAAGCTTAGATTTGAAGAGATCACTGGTGTAATCAACCCAGCATTGGACAAGTACTTTCCATCAGACTCTGGAGTGAGAATCATAGCTGAGACAGGCAGATATTATGTTGCAACAGCCTTCACACTTGCAGTTAATATCACTGCCAAAAAAAAATTGTATTAAAGGAACAGATAGGCTCTGATGATGAAGATGAGTTCAGTGAACAAACCTATATGTATTACATCAGTGATGGAGTATATGGATCGTTTAATTGCATCCTTTATGATCATGCTCATGTAAAGCCTCTTCTGCAAAAGAGACCTAAACCAGATGAGAAGTATTATTTATCCAGCATATGGGGACCAACATGCGATGGCCTTGACTGGATAGTTGAGCTCTGTGACCTGCCAGAAATGCATGTGGGCATCTTTGAAAATATGGGTGCTTACACTGTAGCTGCTGCTCCTACTTTCAATGGATTCCAGAGGCTGACAATCTACTATGTGATGTCATGACCGACGTGGCAACTTGTGCAGCAAATCCAGAACCCCAACTAGAAGTAGAAGAGCAGGATGTTGGCACTCTGCCTGTGTCTTGTGCTTGGGAAAGTGGAATAAAACATCACCCAGCAACTTGTGCTTCAGCTAGTATTAATATGTAGATATCATTCTGTAGCTGTTAACTTCAAGTTTAGCTTGAATTAAGGGATTTGGGGGGACCATTTAACTTAATTATTGCTAGTTTTGAAATGTCTTTGTAAGAATAGGGTTGGCACAGATGCAGCAATATGTAAGATTAGGAGATGGGGTCACACATATCTGTGTTCCTATGGAAACTATTTGAATATTTGTTTTATATGGATTTTTATTCACTTTTCAGACATTCTATGAAAGAGCACCCCTCTGCTGCTCGGCAAGCATTTGTAGCTTGTACAGTGGCAGAATGGGCCAAAAGCTTAGTGTTGTGACCTGTTTTAAGAATAAAGTATCTTGAAATTAAAAAAAAAAAGAGAAAGAGAAAAAATGTGAATATAATTTACCAAATTGAACTGGCTAAACCGCAGAATTGTGACTCTCTGAAAGACACATTCAAGTCAAGCAGCCTTCCTAATTTCTATGCATCTCTCCCCTCTGAGACAAATCCTAATCTCAGGAACCATGCACTCAAATTGGCAACCATCTTTTGTAGCACTTATGTCTGTGAACAGACTTTTTCCAGAATGAAACATCTGAAATCTCCAACCAAATCTAGACTAACTGATGCAATTTGCATCACTTGTTACGACTAGCAGTGACAAATATGGAACCGGATATTGACCATCTCATTAGGCCGACCCATAGTTCCCATTGAAATACTGGTAAGTTTGTTGATTTAACTTTATTTGTTCTTCATTTTAAATATCGTATTTGTTCCCGTTTTATTTTTTTTACTTCAAAATAAGATATGTGGAATGTGCATAAGAATTTGTTCATTTTTTTTTTAAACTATAGTCCAGCCCGCCAACAGTCTGAGAGACACTGAACTGGCCCCCTGTTTAAAAAGTTTGAGGACCCCTGCATATAGTCTTGGAAGTGACCTAGAACAGCCATAAGACCAGTTATCATATCATGAGCTTAAATCTACAGTGTGGTCTACATCTCCTCAATGGGTTCTCAGAGAGGCTCATGGAAGTTTCAAACGCACAATAATACCCTAGGTCCAAGGTGACCTCTGAACCATTAGGTAGCCTACACCAGACAGTATAAAATAGAAATGCCAGCTATATCCCAGGCCTCTTTGCCTACTCCCAATGGCAATAGGATTCAATGGTTTTCTGTGAGGAATGTATCTTGCTTTTTAAACCTATCCCTTACTCTATGAACCTAATCTTTCTCTTCCTCAATAAACTTTGTCTCATGCTTGCCTTTTTTTACAGTGTCTGGTCATTTTTCAACAAAGAACACTCCAGAAACCAAGAATGGAGGCAGCTGCCTGGAACCTTGACATTTTAAGAGACAAAGATAGCTGCCTTGAAATCCAACAACATGTCTAAACGCATTGTGGTATTTGGATGGAGCCCTGGAACAAACAAAAAGCATTAATAATAATAAAAAAGTAAAATCTGAAAACAGCACTGTAGTATGCTTAAGATTACTTCACCAATTTAATATTTATTTTAGATAATTGTACTATGATCATACAAAACAATTAAGATTAAGAGTAAGTGGGTGAATGGTGTCTAGGAAGTAATGTACCGTATTTGAAACTGTATGGAAACTCTGAAATGATTCCAAATTAATAATTTATAAAAGCATGGTTCAAAAGAATCAGGTAGTACACTAGAACTTTTTTTTAAGTATTCTACATATGATTTTTAAAAGAGCTAATAGACACAACTAAGAGTGTGGTTGTTACTTTATGAAGAAATATTCTCCCCAAGAATTACTGGAGTCCAAAGAGGCTCCAGTAATATTAAAATTAACTGGGGTAGTGATTAACAGCAAAATGGGAAAAAAAAAAAAACAGTGTTATTCAAAACTGAATGTACTTCTGAAATGTGAAAACTGTTGGGTTAGACCAAGAAAAAGAGGATACTAGAGATAAGAGTATTAATGAGAGTGATTTGAAGTTGGGTAAGAGGACGTATTTAGAGAATAGTAACAAAAGATCATTAGATCAGAAGATATGATCTAAATATAAGAAGGGATAATAAAAAAATTCCCATCTCTAGAAAATCAAAAGCACAGAAACAAGATCCATTCTATATCCAAAGATACATAGAATATAATTCCTGGAGAAAAATGTGTGCTTATAGATATTCCTTATAATTTTCCATAGTTAAAAGAATATATGGATGAGAGAAAATAACTTTCAGTATGAGATTTTAGGATACATTAAAAACATTATTGAATTATTTTCAATAAAAAGTCCTCAAATGTTCCCAGATCCAGAAGGCTTTGCTTTCATGAATTTTTTTCCCCTAAAGCATCTTATTTCAATTCTAGCAACAGTAGTCTACTATCTACATTTTATAGATAAGGATGAAAGTTTAAATGACTTGTTCACCAACCTATATCCATTTTGTAAAAGCTGGACCTAAAATCACTGTTATCAAGTTCCTTATTCAGTGCTCTTTTCACTGTATTATTATTCTGTCTGCTTTTTATATTACACCTAGTACCAGCCCACATTTTCAGACAATAAGAACAAGAAGCAACATAGCATTCTATAATCATAGAATTTAAAAGCTGCAAGGACCCTAGAGATGAGTTAATCTAGCTCCAAAGTGTTATAGTTCTGAAGGAACCAGGCTAAATGCATGCCCTTAGTTCCCATTATTAGGGACTAGATGAAAGGAAAGCTGATGAAAAACAAAACTGGAGACCAAACTAAGACATTTCATTAGTGACCTTACTAAAAAGATTTCAATTCACAAGAAAAAAGATCCCTATCAAATTCCAGAGAAAGCAATTCAATTAAAACATTCTAAGCTACAATATTGTCTAAATATGTGAATGGCTACTTCAGCTGTCATGACAACATTATGGTAATTGATATCTACTAGTGTTGGCATTTGTATCTCAAAGTTTAAATTTTACCTTAAAAAAGAGGATTGAAGCAAAGCGGACATACATTGAAGCATTAAGTGACAAGTGTCATTACAGCAAGAATCATTCTAGCTTCGGTCACTAAAGAAGAGTCTTAACCATTTCTTATTTGTTAATCAAAAGAAGACAGGCCTGAACTCACTTTGGCATAGAATGTCTTTAATTGTCCACAGAATCCACCATCAGTGAAATATTTGACAGAGAAGAGACAAGATTGGCAGAGTAACTTGTTTTGTGATTCCAGTGCAAAACTGCACTCATGCTGCTAAACAGTGCAGACACAGACACAGATCATAGAGGGATATCCCTGTAAATACTGTGATGTAGGATGTCAGCCAATTTCCCTCCCTCTGTCTCCTACTTCAGCTCCTTTGCCATTATTTTCTCCAGCTCACCTTCTGTTTACTCTCTTGCCACAACCCCAGGTCTTGTATATTTCTCACAAGCTACAGTTAGCAAAATAGTGATAAAGACATCTCACTTATTATTTCTTTAACCTTCAAAGTGCCATCTCTACTGCCCACTGTTAGGATTGTTGGAAAGCACAACGTGAACCTTGCTAAGTAAACTAGCTCTTGAAGGAACAAGATACATGCATGTAGTTTCTCTCTCAAAGAAACGTAATTATATTTTGAAGGATGACTATCTTTCTCCAGGTAAAATTCAAACAAAATAAGGAAACTAAAGCAGACTCAATGAGAGTTGTGCACATTTTCCATCATATCTTTAAGAAAAATAGTCTTTAAGATGTATTAAACAAAAATATGTTTTAGTTTCTTCTAATTATTTATTTTTTAAATAAATTTGTTACTCAATATTTTCTAAACCTTAATTGAAATATTTGCTGTGGAATAGTACTTACCATCTAAGTAGAAAATCAGAATAATAAACAAATGTCAGTTAAGTAGAAAATTGGAATAGCTTCTTCTTAATGAATCCTATCATAACATCTTCTAAGGGAGGCATAATGTAACAAAAGAAACACCATTGTTAGTCTTGCCTAGTAAGTGGCTGAACAAGCCCACTAGATGCATTTGTGCTTTATTTACTCTGGGTACGTATCTTAGACATTGTGAAGAATAATGTAAATGCAGTAGCATCTAAACCCAATAATAATAATTTTTATATTATTATAAAACTATCTGATACACACAGTACATATACATCAGAACAAACTCTATACATGTTACTATTTTCCTTGAAAGAAGTCATTGTATAAAATTGTACATTATTGGTCAAAACACTTAAATAGATTTTTTTTGTAGATTTAAAAACTACAAAACCAGGAATGCTGTGTAGTAGAAATTTTAAAAGCATTGATTGGGTTCAACTAAAATACTATTAATGATAATTGCTGTACTTAGTTGATGATTACAATGTGTTTACCTTTATGCTAAATATGATTCATGGATTAACTAAGTTAATGATCACACCACCATGAAGAAGGTGACATTATTATCATCATCGCCATCAATTAAATAATGTGATCTGATTGAGTTACCTAACCTCTCTGAGCATCTGTCCTTTCACTGAGGATTGAATTAAAGAACATATAAAAATTTGAGGTCATGGAAAAATATACAATATATATTACATTCAAAAATAGAGTACAAAAATAAGTATACATTTGATATATAAAATATATGTGTGCGTAACGTACATCTTTGTTGTATGATAGTCTCTTCTGTGCACAATGTGAATTCTGGATAATCCTTCTAACTATTAGAGGTCACTGACCCTGTGAAGACTCCCTCATGGCATTCTCTAGTCTGGACTACCAGCAGAGACAGGTCCACCTAGTCCTAATCAAGAAAATTATGATAAACAGGTTATCCATCCCTGAAGTTAAGGGGATGGAAATCACTGAAAATTGGATGAAATTAACAAAAATATATTGATTCAATGTCCTATATGCAATAACATGCTGTTCTTTTTGTAATTTTTCTTTGTTTTATGACTCCATAACATATATCTAGTATCTGTGGACTATTTACTTAGATTCTTTTTCATGTAAAGGCAATTAAGGCAGTGAATTTTAAACCCATTTTAATTGAATATTAGATGGGTTTATTTAATTCATACCAATTTGGAGTTGATGACTGAAGAAAATGTCACTTTGGGTTGAGATTTGATTTTCACCAAAGATAAGTCCCTTTCAGTTCACATACAATCTAGAATGTCATTGAATTGTCTCTTGTTTTCCTCTATTAAATCATGACAACACTTATTTTGCCTTTTTTCACAGCACTCTGATCTATATGAGAAAGAACATGGAAATAACAACTATTTATTTTAGCCTTGTTATTCTTTTCCATGGATAGTAAACTAGAATTAAACATATAAGAATGTTATTGAGATAAAAGCCTTTGGACAAAATGGGAAGGGAATTCTGGAAGGCTGAAATAGCCATTAGACTGTGATGAAGTGGGACTCAGAGTGCAATAAAGAAAGTGGATGGAAGCATCCTAGATGTAAAGGATGGTAGAAAATCTGTGAGACAAAGTTGATGTTCAGAGAAGTATCTTGACTACCAGTGAAGGCTCTACCTTAGTATTGCTAGAGTGCTCAGTCATTGACAGAGGCCAGCCCACAGGAGGCAAGGCCTCATTTCAAATGCAGTAATGAATTTCAGAGCTCAGTAGCAAGGGTTTTTGGCCAATTAGGCACTGCCAATTGTGCATATTCTCATGAACACTACACTATATAATCACTTTTATTTAACATCGTAGTTAAATTTAACTTGTTACATTTGAGTGGTTGATATTGTTGGGTTTGGAACAGTGTACCATCTTTTGGATCAATAGTTTTAGAAGTATATGGTGTGGTATACCATGCTTTTGGTTTAACCCTTACAGAACAAACGTATTTTTCTTAAGAGTTATTGCTATGTACTAAATTATAATGCAGACTGACAGTGATTATAGGATGGTTAGGAAAGAAGGAGAACTGCATTTACCATATTATTTCCTTAAACCTCATATTTGCTATCTGTTGAGTTTCATATATATTCTGCTACACATGAAATTATAAATGGAAAAAAATGATGAATACCATTTATTCTCCTCACTATATTAATTACTCTATGGCTTCAGGGAAAACATCCAATTATTATCTTTAAGATTTTCCTCTGCTTTTTCATTATCTCTCTTGATTATTAAAACACAAACACAAGCAGTAATATAATTTGAATTATATTTGTACTTTGCAAGGGATTCTAAATTCTTGTAGTGAAACAAGTCTCTATCCAAAACACCCTAAGAACTAAAAAATAAAAAGAAGCATATTAATACAGGATTTGCTATATTTGTTGCTGGGATTTATATATGCAATGCCAGTCATTTTTAAATATTTTAAAAATTAAAAACAGAGAAGTGAGACATTTTTCACAGCACTTAACTAGAAAAAATTGACTAAAAATTACCCAGTCCATTAGAATATACCTCCTGTATTTTTAAAGGAACTCAGTTATTTTAAAATCAGAATATGTACAATAGTAGATATCAGAATTTATAGTATTCAATTGTCAATAATAATGTCTACTAAAATTATAGTTTGCATGAGGTTAGGAGAGCTTTTACTTTCAAAATTTATAATATTATAATTTTCCATGAAACCAACTGTTTGTGAGTGTTCCTGTTAATAGACATAGTAGGGGATGGAAATTATTGCTGTTAATTGCTAGGGTCCCACCCTGGGGGCAAAGTCCATTCATACCTGTGGATATGGTGATGACCAACTGAAGAAATATAAAGTTAGAAACTATGAGAAAGAAAGAGACAAGATATATAGAATAGAATTTTCAAAGGTGGGAACCCAGGAGACCACCATCCATCTGTGGGGTTCTGATAGTGGCTCCAAGTGTCAGTTCCATTCAGCTTTTATTGGGCCATTTGCTCATAGGCCAAAGGATAAGCTGAGTAAGGGAACAAAGACTCCAGTAGTTTCTCTGAACAAGCATATCAGCTCCTATGTATGATCATTAACCTTAAGTATCTGAACAGTCTTGAAAAATATGGAACCTGAGCCTTGTAGTGGGGGCAGCCTCCTGTCTGTGGTCACAAACAGATTCCTAGGGATGTGTCAACCTCCACTAGTTCACTGTGGAGTAAAATGCCACTGGTGTCAATATCCTCTGAAGAATCAGTGGGAAAGAGGAATTTTCCTCTCATCACTGCCACAGAGGGTCTTCCTCTGTGATAAGGGATATAAGCCCCCCTACCCATATTTCAGGGTTCAAGCTGTTCTCTTGATCTCTGACCCAGCCAAATACAAGTCTACACTATGGGTATTTGCTTTGAATGTTAACTGGGCAGGAAATGGCCTAGTTAACGTATCTTGCCAGGCCTTGCCACAGCAACTTCTGTGGCCAGTATTTTCTTCAGAGTGCTTACAGACCCAGCAGGGATATTTGTCAGCTGTATCCTCAATAGGCTAAAGTTCTAGGAAAGCAGAAAACTTGCTCAGATAAGAAATTTAGAAGCATCTGGTTTAAAGGTAAACTAGCTGACTTTCTTTTCTTCCACCTCACTTAGCTTACTTCTTTATTTTCCCCTTTTTCTGGGGGTGTTTTCCCTCACCAGGGATGGGGTCTCTGGTCCTCATTCTGCCTGCAAAGATCAGAGAGGGTCTCAGCCTCCTGGAGCTTCCATAGACAAGGGTGACTAGGCATGGGAAGTCACTTCCATGACATCTAAGCTGAGTTGGCTTGGGCAACTCTTCTCTGTGGCACGTCCTGGCCCAGAGAGGTGCTCTCCTGGGGCCTGGCCTTTGGGTTAATGGAAGCATGGAGACTGGTAAAAACCTGGCCCTTACCATGTATCTAAATTTCATTAATTCCTGCTACAATTTATGGAGCATGAGTGATGGCTGAGGCCAGTATGCCTAATGCCATTCTCTAAACTATGGCAGAGGCCCTGCTGGGAACGAGAGAATGTTTGACTCCAGGTTCTTGGTCAAGTATTCTTGGCCAACAGTGAAGACTGGCTCTTACCTTTTACATAAAGACTGAGATAGGGGCAATGCAAATTTTCCAGACCTGATTTGTAGCCTTTCCCAAATGTATCTAGAATCTCACCCCAGTTTCCAAGGAGTAATTGGCTTTCTCTCCACAGTGGTCTGCAGAAACCATTGGAGACCCTGGTGATCAATGGATGTAGGCTTACTGAGAGTGACATCACCTACTTGTCCCACAGCATTCATGCCACCCGCCTGAAGGAATTGGTCCTATGTAGCAATAACCTGTCTCAAACGGTCCCCGGGCCCCTGGAGGTTCTGCTGGGTGAGGTGTCCGGCACCCTGCAGCATCTGAACTTGAGGAGCTGCCGGCTAAAGGAAGCGCAGCTCACAGCCCTCCTGCCTGCCCTGTGCTGCTGCTCCCACCTCCACTCCCTTGTCTTCTATGACAACGTCATCTCCACGTCAGGAATCACGCACATGCTTCAGCACTTAGCGGGGCTGAAGGAGCTGAGACGCGTGCAGTACCCTGTCCCTGCTGAATGCGTTGTGTACCTGGATGAATACAGGTGGGAGAAGCTCGACAGAGTGGAACTTGGCCGCGTGCACAGCAGGTTGCGGGAGATGTTACAGACGCTACAGCGGGCCGACGTGGTGCTGACCACGTCCACCTCGCTGACCTAACCTGCGCAAACACACAGCTGACTGACCAGATGGAGAGCAGAACAGCGGGGCTTGGAGCTGTGTCAGTAGATTCCCTGAACGGATGGTGTGGCCTAAAGAAAACGATCAAAACAAGAAACACCGCAACCAACACCCTAGCAGTGACTGCCGTTTCTGGATAGAGCTGGGCTCGGTTATGAAGTCAACAGGCGGAAGTGGTGTTCTAATTCGGGGCATAAAAAGACAAGCTCTGCCAGCCATTGTCTGTCTATTCTGTTCACCTGATTTCCTTTCATTTTGCTTTCATATTCCCGCTGTGAGCAATAAGCAATCGGGTGAGTTTCTTCTCAAAACATTCATGAAATGAAGGGCGGGGAACACAAACTAAGTCACCAAACTGATAAGAAAGCTGATTTTGGAGAAGTGCTGGGAAATCAATAGGACATTCCCATGGAGGGGTGTGGGGCAGGTTCTACTCTCCGTAGAGGTTGGGTGCCAGGGAACAAAGGCTTGTCATTGAACATTACCAATGGCTGTCAAGAAGCAGAATTTGGGGGCGGCACCCGTGGCTCAAGGAGTAGGGCGCTGGTCCCATATACTGGAGGTGGTGGGTTCAAACCCAGCCCTAGACAAAAAAAAAAAAAGAAGAAGCAGAATTTGGGAGAGTGAAGGAGAGGCCTCCCAGGCAGAGAAATGAGAGGTGCAGTGAGAAACAGGCAGGGAGATGGAGAATGAAAGATGTGTCAAGCCTTGTGATGAAGAAAATAGAGAGTCATAGGTCCCCTGACCCTTTGCCAGAAGCCACCTTGGGAAAAAGCAACTGAGATGAAACAAATGTGATTAGGTAGAGGGCGATAATTAGTGCAATTGATTGAATGGTTTTTACTTCACAAGTATCAATACCAAATGCTGTCTCCTCCCCACTGTGCCCTCATCCTGCACTTCTTCTTGAGAACTTCTCTTGCTGTTCTGTCTCCTTTCTATTCTGTCTAAATCATGTGTGGATACTTCAGAGTTTCCCTTTTAATATCATCTGCCATGACAGCAGTTCTATTTACTCATTTCTGATCCTGGGTCTCTAATGTAATTTTCATTCCTAGCACCCTGGCTGGGATCTCTAGTGCAGTATTGACTAGAATGAGTGAGAGTGGGTATCCTTGTCTTCCCCCCGCCTTTGTAAGATGTGCCCCCTGTCAGGAGTCGGCCTGGCTAATAAACTATCTAAAGGAGACAAATTAACTGACAGAAAGTAAAAGGAATAAATTCACAGCACATAATCATCCCTTCGAAAAGAAAACTGACAGCAGAACAGCTCTGATGTTTCATCAACCACCTGAGCCTAGCTGGCTGTGCCTAAGAGTTTCTTTCACAGCCTTGGAGCATCCTAAGTGGATGGCAGGTGTGTGCGCTCCCCAGCACCAGTTCTTGAGGGAGTGTTTTCCAAGGACCCTGAGAAGCCAGCCTCACAGAGAAGAGGGAAAAAAACAAACAGGAAAAGAAGAACCGATCAAAACCACCCTGAGATATCACCTAACCCCAGTGAGGCTCAAAGTCTCAAAGCTGCAGATGCTGGCATGGATGTGGAGAGAAGGGAACACTTTGGCACTGCTGGTGGGACTGCAAACTAAAACAACCTTTTTTGAAGGAAGTTTGGAGAACTCTCGAAGACTCAAATTGGACCTCCCATTTGATCCTGCACTCCCTTTACCGGGCATCTACCCAGAAGAAAAAAAATCCTTTCATCACAAGGGCATTCTCACTGAAAAAAATCCTTTCATCATAAGGACTGTTTATCACTGCTCAATTTACAATTGCCAAATTGTGGAAGCATCTTAGATGCCTACTGACCCAGGAATGGATTGGAATACTATTCAGCCATTAAAAAAGATGGAGATTTTACATGTTTTATATTAACCTGGGTTGAGTTGAAACACATTCTTCTTATTAAAGCATCACAAGAATGGAGAAGCAAGAATCCAATGTACTCCAGTACATGATCTTATACATACCCTCATAAGAGAAAAACTGAAATCAATTCAAGGTGTGGAGTAGAGGGAATGAGGGAGCAGGGAGACGGGAGGAGGGAGGGCAATGGGGGTCATGGTATATGGTACTCCTCTTGAGGGCAGGACACAATTATAACAGGAACTTTACATAACAAGTGCAATCAGTGCAATCTAATTCTTTGTACTTCAAAGAACCCCAAACAATTAAAAAAGAGAGAGAGAAAGCACATACAACCACTTCACAGCCATCTCCTATTATCAACTTGGAGCATTTCTTTCTTTCTTTTTTTTTTTTGATACAGAATTTCACTCTGTTGGCCTGAGTAGAGTGCTGTGATGTCATAGCTCACAGCAACCTCAAACTCTTAGACTTGCGTAATCCTCCTGCCTCAGCCTCCCCAGTGGCTGGAACCACAGGCGTGGGCCACCATACTGGCCAGCATTCATTGTTTATCTAGGCTTTTCCCTATAAAAACTCTGAGCCCCTTGTGTTCGGAGCTGGCACTTCCCCTTTCTTTCTTTTGAATATTGCACCTTGTCTCTCCTCCTCTCTTTATCTCTCCCCTTTCTTTTTCTTTCTCCCCCTTTCTCTCTTTTCCTTTTTTTTTTTTTTGTTTAGCAGGCCTAGGCCGAGTTCAGAACCACCAGCCCTGGAGCAAGTGGCCAGTGCCCTAACCACTGAGATATGGGCGCCCAGCCTCTCTTTTCCTTTTCTTTCTCTCTCTCCCCTCTCTCTTAGAAAAAGTAAAATTAACTGCTTACTTCTAATCTTTGTGTTGAGAATTCTTTCTCCGCCCACGCACACATACCCACCCTAACACCCCCATTTAGAATGCTGTGTCCTTGGTCAGGAGGAAATTCACTCCCCTATAAAACTATAAAACAGCGGTTCTCAACCTGTGGGTCGTGACCCCTTTGGGAGTCGAACAACCCTTTCACAGGGGTCACCTAAATACATCCTGCATATCAGATATTTACATTACAATTCATGACAGTAGCAAAATTACAGTTACGAAGTAGCAGCGAAAATAATTTATGGTTAGGGGTCACCACAACATGAGGAACTGTATTAAAGGCTCTTGGCATTAGGAAGGTTGAGAACCACTGCTATAAAACTATCGGGGCTCCATGCTTCCTGCTTGGTGATTTCCTGATAACTTTCTCTATTACTTCTATGGAAATCAATGAGTTTTTGAATTGTGATATAAACATAAAAGGAGTCATTTAAGTCATTTCAAGTGTACAAATCCATGTCATTCATTGCTTTCAAAATATTCTGCAACTATCACTATCTATTTCCAAAACTTCTTCATCACCCTAAGCAGAAGTTCTGCACCCTTCCCTCAACCCCTGATGACCTTTAATCTCCTTTCTGTCTTGACGAATTTGCTTATTCTAGATATTTTGTGTAAGGGAAATCATACAATATTTGGTTGTTAGGGGTTGAATTGTATTATTTAAAGCAAATATTGAAGTCCTAAGTCCCAGGGCCTCAAAATGTGACTGCATTTGGAAGCAGGAACTTTAGAAAACTAATCAAGTTAGAAGAAGGTCATGGGGACAATCCCTAACCCACCGTAACTGTTGTCCTTATAAAAGGGGGGAATTTGGGCACAGACACTGACAGAGGGAAGTCAGAGTGAGGAAAGAGGGTCTCCTTGGGCCACCAGAAGCCAGCAGAGAGGAGAAGCAGACCCCTTCCTGGTGTCTTTAGGGAGAGCGTGGCCCTGCTGACACCCTGATTTCAGACTTTTAAACACTTAAAGCTGAGATAATACATTAGTATTTTTCAACCGGTTAGTGGCACTTTTTGGGCAGCCCTCAGAAACTAACACAGTGAGTGATTTTTAGTGACTGCTTTCCTTTATTTACCTTGGTGTTTTCAACACTCACCCATGTCCTGGTTATGTCTCAGAATTTTGTTCCTTTTTATTTACGTTCATGCATTCGTCTGCTGAGTGATCATCTCCACCTTTTGGCTGTGGTGAACAGTGTGGTGGTCAGAATCAGCTTACAAGGATCGTTGAGTCCCCATTTTTAATTCTTCGGACGTGTCTAGGAATAGAATTGCTGGTCACGTGCTAATTCTATGTTTAACTTTTTGAGAAATGACTAAGTTCTTTATCATAGCAGCTTCCCCAATTTATAATCCCACCAGCAATGTACAAGTTTTACAATTTCTTCACATTCTCATTAACACTTCTTTTTTTTTTTTTTTTTTTTTTTGAGACAAAGCCTCAAGCTGTTACCTAGGATAGAGTGCTGTGGCATCACAGATCACAGCAACCTCCGATTCCTGGGCTCAAGCGAGTCTCTTGCCTGCGCCTCCCAAGTAGCCGGGACCACAGGTGCCCGCCACAACGCCAAGCCATTTTTTGGTTGCAGCCGTCATTGTTGTTCGGTGGGCCCGGGCTGGATTGGAACCCACCAGCTCAGGTGTACATGGCTGGTGCCTTAGCCCGTTGAGCCACAGGCACCGAGCCTCATTAACACTTCTTATTTCCATTTTGTTTTTAGTTATAGCCACTGTAGTAGGCATGCAGTGGTTTTGATTTACATTTTTCTAATGATGTTGACCAGCTTTTTGAGTATTTATTTATTTATTATTTATTTATTTATTTTTGAGACAGAGTCTCACTTTGTTGCCCTCAGTAGAGTGCCAAAGCATCACAGCTCACAGCAACCTCCAACTCCTGGGCTTAAGTAATTCTCTTGCCTCAGCCTCCCAAGTAGCTCAGACTACAGGCGCCTGCCACAATGCCCGGCTATTTTTTGTTGCAGTTGTCATTGATGTTCAGCTGGCCCAGGCCGGTTTCAAACCCATCAGCCTCAGTGTATGTGGCTGGCACCGTAACCACTATGCTACGGGCGCCAAGCCCTTTTTGAGTATTTATTAGTCGTTTGTATATCTTCTTTGGAAAAATATCTATTCAAGTCCTTTGCCCATATTATAATTGTTTGTCTTTTTGTTGTTGAGTTGTAGGATTTCTTTGTTCTATTAAACTCTTATCAGGTTTATAATTTGGAAATATTTCTCCCATTCCATGGGTTGTCATTCCACATCCTTGACAGTGTCCATTGATGCTACAAAAGTTTTATCCTTTATATGTGAGCTGAATGTTTCTCTTGCTGTTTTTAGAATTCTTATCTTAGACTTTTGACAATTTCACTATGATGTGCCTTGGAGAGGACCTGTTTGACTTGAATCTATTTGGGAATCTTTGAGCTTCCTATATTTGGATATCTATATCTCTCAACAGTTAGAATGTTCTCAGGTATTTCATCAAACAGGTTTTCTACACCTTTTCTCTTCTTCTGGAATCTAGAGTATAAATATTTGTTTGCTTATTGGTGTCTCATATAAACTTTACTTTTTTCCTTTTTTCATGATTGAATTATTTTAAAAGACCTGTCTTCGAGTTCAGAAATTCTTTCTTCTGCTTCATCTAGTCTGTTGTGAAGCTGTCAATTGCATTTTTCTTTTTTTTTTTTTTTCTTGTTGTAGTTTTTGGCTGGGTCTGGGCTTGAACCCACCACCTCTGGTATATGGGGCCAGCGCCGTACTCCTTAAGCCACAAGCGCCACCTGCATTTATCTTTTATTGATTAAATTCTTTAGCTCTAAGATTGCTCTTTGTCTTTTTATGGTATTTCTCTTTCTTGAATTTCACATTCAAATCATGATGTTTTTCCCCCTTATTTTATTTTATCTGTATTTTCTCGTTTCTCACTGTGTTTCCTTAAGATTATTATTTTGAATTGTTTATTCTGGCATTTCATATATTTCCTTATGACTGGGGCCTGCTACTGTAGAATTATTATGTTCTTGGGGGAGTTTTGTGCTTCTGAGCTTTTTCATGTTCTTATGTTGATTATTGCACATTTAGTGAAATAGTCTCCTCTTCCATTTGTATAGAGTAGATTTCAAAGGGAAACACTTATTCCTATAGATGGGTCTTCAGTTATGAGTGGACAGCATTAGCTTTAGTTCTAGGTGAATATGGCAGTTTAGTCTCCATGCAGTTTCTTTAGCTGTATTCCCTTATGCTAATCATAATACAAATGACTCAGAGGCCTAGGCTGCACAAATCTGTGGTGGTAGTCACATGGCTTTGCTTGAGGTGAATACACGGGCTGTTTCTTGGGCTGAGGAGTGTGCATACAGTACATCAACCAACTTGGAGTCTGGCTTGCTGAGGTTGGGGCCCCCGGGCTGTAACTCTGGTTGAGGGCACAGGTGCACAGCCACTCAGGTGTTCCAAGAATATGCTCATATGGGTTGGGCATGTCACTCTGGTTTTTCACCCTGGGTGTGGGTATACAGCTACTCAGCCAGACTGGTGTGTGTCTACTGGGCTGTTACTCTAGACAGGGATGCAAGTATACATCTCCTTGACCAGTCCAGGGGCACGTCTGCCTGGGTGTAAACCACTAGGTTGTTTCTCAGGCTCTAGACACAGTCACTCAACTGTTCGGCTGGCCTGGAAACATTAGTTCCTTGGCTTGAGCGCCTCTCCTGCTGAGACAATTTACTGACTCAAATTTTACTGACTCAGAAAGACAAAGTTCCAGGAGAAAAATCTTATTTTAAAAGAGACCATTGATTAGGCGCTTTCCAAATGTTGCCCTTTTCAGTTTCTCCTGCTCTTACAAACTTTTTGTTCTGATAGGCAGGTAGAAAGACAACATAACAGGTACACAAAAATGAGATATAGCTGGTAACAACAAGTAGTAAGAAGGAAAAGGAAGGCAGAGAAAGGGAAGAGATAGTGTCTGCAAGCAGGCTAAGACTGGATCTATACATTAATTTTTTAAAAGAGTAAATCTATAAATTAAAAAAAATTAAACATATATCTGATCACAATGAGGTTCTGCTCTCTCCTCTCTCTTCTCCAGTGCAGTGTGTAGAATGTATGTCCTCAAAACCATTGCTAAATGAAACTGAATTAGCCACAACAACTACAGGTTGAATTTTTATCCAGATACCTCCAATATCCTCTCTCACAGGACTCTAAAAAGAGCCACAACCACCCACTTAAAGTAGGGCATTCCTTCATACCATATCATGTATGGAACTGAGACATCACTTAACTTGGTGCTCTAGAGAAAGTTGGCTTCTGTTACCATATGAGGTAGGTATAATCTCAGGATGTTGTCCATATCCTAAGATATATTTATTGATCTAATTCATACATTATAAATATGTGATCAGGAAGGATGATTTTAATGATGACTTCTTAACAGGACTTACCAGGCCATATAAGATCTGGTCCTAATTTTCTCTTTATCCATACTTCACACCATTTCTTTCTTTCTTTCTTTTTTTTTTTTTTAGAGACAGAGTCTCACTTTGTCACCCTCCGTAGAGTGTCATGGCATCACAGCTCACAGCAACCTCCAGCTCTTGAGCTTAGGTGATTCTCTTGCCTCAGCCTTCCAAGTAGCTGGGACTACAGGTGCCCGCCACAACACCCAGCTATTTTTTTGTTGCAGTTTGGCCAGGGTGGGGTTTGAACCCACCACCCTCGGTATATGGGGCTGGCGCCCTACTCACTGAGCCACAGGCACTGCCAACTTCTTGCTATTTCTTTGTCAATCTGTAGGTTCAAACAGCTACCCAAACCTCGCATGATCCAGTTCCTCCCAGGGCTTTCTCACATGTTCCACTTGCCTGGAAGGTTCATTCTTCTCGGGGCTAACGCTTGCTTAGCCTTCAGTGTTTCGTTTTGATGCCTATTCCTCCAGGAATCCTTTCATGTACATAAAGACCCTAGACTATGAAGTAAAGTAGAAAAGCGTTTTCATTAATTAACATAATATTAAAACCATATGTGTAAATTGAGCACTTACGGTGCACTAGGCTCTGTACTGTGATGTATGCACTTTCTCATAGTTACTCTAAAACAAGTACAATTATTTTCTGCATTTTAGAGATGAAATAAGAGGTTTAGAGAACTTCAATAACTTACTAATATAACACAGGTAGGAAGAGAAATAGCTAGGACTTAAGCACAGATCTGTGTGACTTATTTATTTCTTTTGATAGAGAGTCTCACTCTGTTGCCCCAAGTAGAGTGCAGTGGTGTCATTGTAGCTCACTGCAACCTCAAATTCCTGGGCTCAAGCGATCCTCCTGCCTCAGCCTCCAAAGTAGCTGGCACTATAGGCATGCTTCACAAAACCAGGCTTATTTTTCTACTTTCAGTAGAGAAGGGGTCTTGCTTTTGCTCAAGCTGGTCTCCATCTCCTGAATTCAAGGGATCTGCCCTCCTGGACCTCCCAGACTGATAGGATTACAGGTATACGCCACCAAACCGGGCCCTTGGAGACTTGATATCATACCTTGTGTTGCTATAACTCTCGTCAATGGTAAGAAAACCTCATGACAAAAGGCTGAGACCAAGGCCATGGTGGAGATACTTGCCCTCATAGACCAACCATTTCCTTAACCTTTTCCTTTAACTAAGGCTGTGGTTGGTAAAGAGCTTGATACAGATTTTCTGCCTGAGGCCCTAGAAGGAGAAAGGGGCACATTTCACCTTGCCTAAACACCATCATGCCACTCCCTGGCTCCCCAGCCTTCTGGGCCTTCCAGGGCCAACACAGCCAAGCCTGCGGTGATCATTCGCGGACTCAGGGCTCAGTACGAGGGCCTCTTGAGCGCCTGGGCCACGTTCAGCGGAACCAAAGAACACCCGTCTAGCAGGCAGCAGAGCGGGGGGGACCAGAGACGGACTTCCGGCTTTGCGGGAAGTGCCGGGGCCACGTGTGCAACGGCTGCCCGCCATTTTGGACTCATCCAGCCGAGTTCCAGGAGGGCTCCCGTGACTCTCCGTTCCCAGTGTGTCTGGAAGTGGCTGCAACCGGCCCCTAAGTGAGGCTCTTCGCGGAGGCCCCGAGTACTCCTTATGTTGACGTAATATTTGTTGAGTTGCTTCAGGGTCTTTCTCTTATCCTTGTCTGGAATCCCAGGTCTGTCCCCGGGCACTTCCTCCCCGCGTGGTCTTCAGGCCTGGTTTCTCCTTTGAAATGGTTATTTATTATCCTTCATTATCACCCGTTGCCTTCTTAAAACGTTCTTGGGGTCCACATGCCGAGGTAGGTCTGTTTCACTGGATTTTCCACGCATCTCTCCAGGTGAGAGTGGTTGGTTGCTGAAAGATGGTTGAGTTGAAGGACCAGGACTTTGCATCCTCAGGGCTCAATAACCGCTGGCAAGACTTTCTCCCGAACACCTCCTGAGATAGATTCTGTAAATAGACTCCTTTTATGGAAGTGGAAACTGAGGCTTTCTCCCGAACGCCTCCTGAGATACATTCTGTAAATAGACTCCTTTTATGGACGTGGAAACTGAGGCTTTCTCCCGAACACCTCCTGAGATAGATTCTGTAAATAGACTCCTTTTATGGACGTGGAAACTGAGGCTTTCTCCCGAACACCTCCTGAGATACATTCTGTAAATAGACTCCTTTTATGGAAGTGGAAACTGAGGCTTTCTCCCGAACACCTCCTGAGATACATTCTGTAAATAGACTCCTTTTATGGAAGGGGAAACTGAGGCTTTCTCCCGAACACCTCCTGAGATACATTCTGTAAATAGACTCCTTTTATGGACGTGGAAACTGAGGCTTTCTCCCGAACACCTCCTGAGATACATTCTGTAAATAGACTCCTTTTATGGATGTGGAAACTGAGGCTTTCTCCCGAACACCTCCTGAGATACATTCTGTAAATAGACTCCTTTTATGGACGTGGAAACCGAGGCTTAAGGAGAATGTCCACTGTTACTCAGCCAGTGATAAAGCCAAAATCCCAGTTTATTCCAAAAGCCTCATGCATTTGCCCAGAACCCTCCTGCAGAATATAAAACATCCCGGCCAGATCAGCTTCTCTTCTTAAGGCATGGATGTCTAATTTTTCCTTTTAAAAATATGACTAAAATGTGATTTATTTGTTTTGTTTTAAAAATACATAATATTTATTTATTTGTTTATTTGCAGTTTTTGGCCGGGGCTGGGTTTGAACCCGCCACCTCCAGCATATGGAGCTGGCGCCCTACTCACTGAGCCACAGGCACCGCCCCAAAATACAGAATATTTAAAGCAAGCAAAATGTAATTAGATTGTGTGTTATGAACATAATGATAGAGACAGGAACACAATAATATTGAGACAGAAAATTACAAAAAAGAATAAGGGATAAAAACTTGGCCCAATATGCTGTGACTCAGATATCCTGTGAGGTCCTACAGTAAGAAAAAAAAAAAAAATGACCAACAGGTAGAGAGCCAGGCACGTCAGGAAAGATTCTGACCACATACTGAAATGGGACTTAAAGCAAGAGATGTAATTCCTTTTCAAAATCTAAACTCTCCCAAGATGGGGACTTCTAGTTCTTCAAGCAGACCAACTCTCCATTCTGGGCAAGTGACGCTTGGTTTTCTGTCTGCTTCACAGACTAGTTCCCACTCTTCTCGAGTCTTATCCCCAGGCATCTCTAGGTCTCAGCCTTTGTACTGCTCATTCCTGGACTTCCGAAGTCTGTTTTGACGCTCCTGGGCAGGGTTCTCCCACCTCATGAGTTCTAAATTGCTTTGTCATCAAGATAAACCCATTACTGTATAGAGATCATTTCTTTCTTTTGACAGTACTGAATGGGACTGTTTTCATTCAATGGAATTTTCCTTTGGTTGGATAACTTAAAATGTTGCTATTTTGTTTTTCAGTGATGAATAAGGAGGCAGCCAAATTCTATCTCACAGCCAGTAAGATGCTGGAATGTGATAAGAACTTAATGAACAAATGAGTTCCACACCCTACTTGCCAGCTGACCCTCCTCCATATTTCATGCTTTCTGTTTAATGAGTGATTGATGTGGAACCAAAAGCCAAATCGAGTTCTCTGTAACTCAAGCCTAATTGTTTTTAAAAGGGAATTCATGAGAGCATAAACTGACTCTCAGAAACAGGTAAAGTCCAGTCAATAAAGGAACTGTTTGTTTTTCATTAAAGAGTTTGAATTGACTTTCATCTGACTTGGATTTACAGCCTCCAGACTACATTCACTTATTCAGCAAACATGTCCAGTCAACCCTTAAACGTTTAACACAGGGGATAGGGGTGCCAACTCCTGCCCCTGCCCCATGGTTGAAAATCCACATAATAGCTTTTGAGTCCCGAAAGTTTAATCCCTAGTAGATGACTGATGATCAGAAGCTTTGTGGATAACAGTTGAATAGCACTTATTTTATATATTATATGCATTATGTACTGTTTTCTTACAGTAACATAAGCTAGAGAAAAGAATGTTACTAAGAAAATTTAAGGAAGATAAAATATGTTTACCGTTCATTAAGTGGGAGCAGAGCATCATAAAGGGGGAGGAGGGGCTGGTCTTGCCTGGTGGTTGGGGGTCAGAGGGAAAAGCAAATCTGCGTATAAATGGACCTGTGCAGCTGAAACCTGTATTGAATTCCTCTTATATGACAGGTTCTGTTCTAGAAGCTGAAGGACATGGCAATGAACAAGCATCCAAGGACCTGTCACTCCACTAGAATGTGGAATGTGTGTGATGACTGAATGAAGTAGTGGTTGTAAGCCGAAGTTAAGCACGGTTTAATGTTAGCTTGCTAGAGTTACTATTGGAAGCTTAAAATTTGCAGTCCTGGGTGGTGATCTGATGGTCATTTAACTCCATTTTCTTTTTGTTTTCCCATGTTATTATATCATTTAACATTTCTGACTTGACATGTATCTTACGTACACTTCCCATAGTACCTCTCCTCTCCCCCCCACTCCAAAGGGAAATAAATACAAAATAGCCAGTTGAAAGGACTGTGTGAGCACGGTAAGAATGTCCACAGCCCCGTGTGCAGGGGAGAGTGCAAAGCTGCCCCAGAAACATCACCCATTTTTACTTAAGGCTTATTTGGTGCATGTATATCTTGCATGTATAGTCAAACATAGTACATAGTAAATTTTTTATGTTTAAAAAAACTAATAGCCTGTTAAATTATCTCATTTGAAATACATTTATTATTTAACATTCTGATATTTCATTATATGAATGGATTACAGTTTATTTAAATTCTCTTACAGTTTTTCAAATTCACTAAACCATAAATAAACCAGATACGAATAGTTTTGTTAAGACACCTTTTTCCAAATTTCAGATTATTGAGGATATGATTCCTTTACATATGTTCTCCTTTCAGGAAATGATTATGTGAGATGCTTCTTTTTGTTTTCCCCCTTTTCTCTTATTAAATGACTTGGTCAGTGTTATGACATACGGTGAATTGATTTGCTCATATTTGACTATCTTGCATTAGTAACATTTCTCCCTTAGTCATACTGTGTTTTTACTTTCATGGCTGCTGGGTGCTGTTAAAAGATAAATTTAGGGACATTAAAATTGTAATCAGTTGTGATTCAGTGCTCTTCTTTGGGGAACAGGGCAAGAGAGGAAACTTTTATAACATATTCTTGGAAGCAAGACAAGGAAAATACATTTGATTGGTTAAAGTGGAGAGTCTCTAGTTAAAGGTTAGTTGGCACTTTCTGATTGGTTAAGATTAAGTTTCTTAATTATTGACTTGGGTTTTGATTTGCTTAGGGAGGAACCCAAGGTGTTGGAACCATCTCCAACTGATGACCCCTCAGTTAGTTTCTGTCTTGCCAGTGCTATTGTATTGGTATTTATAAGAGCAATTGGTCAGTAGTTTTCTTTTTAGAGACCACTGTCAGTTTGTGTCTCAGCATTTTATAGTGAAATAGCTCTGTCGGTTTTATTCTGCCTCATAGAACTCAAATTTGTTTTTTTTTTTATTTTTATTAAATCATAATTGTGTACATTGGTGCAATCATGGGGCACAATGTGCTGACTTCATATACAATCTGAAATATTTTCATTGAACCATTTAACATAGCCTTCATGGCCCATAGGACTCAAATTTGAATGTACTGTAGTATGGCCTGGGAAAAATGAGGGGGCTGGACGACAGATTCTCTATCCTAGGTGGAAAAGATACATACTTCAGTGAGAAACTATGCGTTGTTTAGACCATACCCTTCTAGGTATAACCTCTTAAAATGGTCGTAAATTATACATAGCATAAAATTCACCGTCTTACCCATTGTGAAGTGGGCAGTTCGGTGGCAGTAAGCTCATTTACGTTGTCATGCAACTGTCACCACTGTCCGTCTCCAGAACTGTTTTCATCTTGCATATCTGAAATTCTGCACCCACTAAATAATAACCTTCCACTCCTCCCTCACCCAGGCTCCTGGAAGCCACCATTCCACTTACTGTCTCTACGAATCTGACTACTCCAGATATCTTAACGTAGGTGTGCTGGGGGCACCTGCCACTGCACCCAGCTATCTGTGTATGTTTATTCCTAGGTTTGATGAAGGATAAAAAGCGTGTACGAGTATGATTGGACAAAAAAAGAATTATGATCGAATGGTAATAAGCTGGAAGTTACTTAGCAAGGCCAATATTTTCGGGTTCTTCTTGGCCTCTCTGTGTAACATTGCCTTCTCTCAGGTATAGGTAGCACAACACACCTGTCGCATGAGGTGGGTCAGAGAATTCCTTTCTCGCTAGCGCTCACACAGCAATGGGGGAGAAGTCCGAGCCTTGTTGCAGATCTCATGGATCTGGGTTCCCAAGTCACCAGAAATTGGCATGAGAGTGAAAAGAAATTTAAACAGGTAAGGCTCTATTGGAGGTTTTGCTCAAACAAAAGGGGAACAGTTATGGTTAATAACTGTTAACCAGACTGGCTCTCCAAAGAAAGGGCTGTAAGCCTTAAAAGGTAGACAGAAAGTTTAGCACCAGCACTGAGGTCACAGTGTGGAGAGGTGAGGTTTGGTTGGCGGCTGCCCGTGTGGCGGTTACACTGCCTCATATGCTGCATGTCTCATTAACATGTTAAATCTCCAGCCTTGGGCTTGATTTTTAGCCTTAAAATGTGGGAGAAGTTTGAAGAGCAGTCCACTTTGGGCTTCATTTTGGCAACAGCCAGTTTGTGTTAGCTTTTGCTGGGGCCGGCAGGCCCTGATCCAATGGTTGCCAAGTCCTGTTAAAGAAAGCACACCCAACTTTTGAAGCTGGATGATAACCATTTTCAAGGTCTTTGTTCAGAATTGTAGGCAGACTTACAGTATTGTAGGCAGACTTGTAGGCTTTGGCTCAAGGCTCGGGAAAGTGGCCACAGTCCACCACCTGTGCTATCTCAAAGTGACCTCCAAGTGCTATGTTTTTAGTTAATGTTCTGAGTCCCAGCAACATAGAAATATATATTTTTTGCCCCTTTTTACTGCTCTAGAGATTCCCATTGTTATATGTCTTATCTTAATTGGCTGCAACTTTCCAAAACAATATTGATAATGGACATGCTTGATCCTAATTCAAACATCAGCAAAAATATCCCTGGTATAGCTCCTCTATCGTGGTGGGGGTGGGGATCTGACAGGTGGCAGAGCTCAGTGACGCGAGTGATAGGGAACTGCCGTAAGCACAAATGGAGCTTGGCTCGCTCACCCTCCGCTCACCTGCTGTGGGGCCCGGACCTGACAGACCACAGACTGCACTGGTCCATGGCCTGGGGGTTGGGACCACAGATCGATCATTGTCTTGGTTTCCTAAGTGAATTGTCATGATCTGCACGTGTTGCAGTTTCGTTTCTTCTTTTCTGATGCTTACACAATCTCTTTTTCTTGTAAATATGTACTGACGGGACCCCCATTACGATGCTGAATAGAAGCAGCATCTGATTTAGTTGAGTGACGGAGGTGAGGCTCTCAGTCAGTCAAGGTCTATTAAGCCATCCTTAGGATGTGTCCAGGAAAAACAGCCACAGATGCATCTGTCACTGTTTTTTCCAAAGAGGTTTTCAGGGGGTTTAGTATTTACACATTTCCTTAAGTGGGGTGGGGAGGCATGTGGGAAGAGGTGCGGGTAGGGTAAGACACGGTCATGTTCTTGTGAGGCTTTAGTCAGTGCCCAGGAAATCTACATTTTACACAAGACAAGGTGAATGGTGGCGGAGAGAAAGGGAGTAAAGGAAGAATCCGACATCTCTGGGTGGGTGGAGGAGCGATCTCATCCTGTCTCTGTTCCACACCTGGGAAGATAGGCTTGGAATCAACATTATTAGTGTGGAATTGAACAGATTTTAGTTTTAGCAGCTGGGCTTAGTCTACAGACCTGAAGTTACAGTTGACAGGCCCTTGTTTTAGGAGGCCAGCAAAGAATTTCCTTGTGAAAGATCTGAGGGGCAATCCTGTGGATGCCAGTGGCCTTTCGCCTTTCTGTCAGAGCTGGCTGATGCGCAATGGTAGAACAGCTCTTCCCTTGGAAGGGGGTGCTGCGCGCCTCAGCCTCCCCGCTTGATCTTCCCTTTGTGTAAGGAGTTTGGGGAGGTCCTGAAATGTCCATTCTCCCTTACAAGGTTGTAGGAAAAATATCTTTTCCTTCTACTCATCTTAGGTTCATTGGCTGAGGCCTGAGAAAGGAAAAAGAGCTCCGAGCAGTCTGCACTATGTGAGGTGTGCAAAACTGGTCAGGCCCAGAGAGACAGGAGTATGGCTTCAGTCATGCCTTTCCCTCCACCTCCCATGCCTGGGAGCAGTTGTTCAAAGGCATTTTGTTCTTTCCTTTTTTTCTCTGTAGTTCCTCGATAGCATTATCTGTTACCTTCATATTCTTGAGATTGGCAGTGTAAAGATGAATGTATAGTCAGTCAGTAGCTTGTGTTATTTAATATAAATTATTTTTTATTTATCTATTTTTTGAGACAGTCTCACTCTGTTGCCCTAGGTAGAGTGCCGTGGCGTTATAGCTCACAGCAACCGCAAACTCTTGGGTTTGAGCAATCCTCCTGTCTCAGCCTCCTGAGTAGCTGGGACTGCAGGCGTGCACTACTATACCCTGCTAGTTTTTCTACTTTTAGTAGATACAGGGTCTGGTTCTTTTTTTTTTTTTTTTTTTCTTCTGGCCCTATCATTTTATTTTTCGGATGGATGAACAGAATGAGTCATTTGCAGGGCCGTTGGGGCAGGGTCTGGTTCTTACTCAGGCTGGTCTCGAACTCCTGAGCTCAAGCAATCCACCTACCTGAGCCTCCCAGAGTGCTAGGAGCCCCTGAGTCCAGCCAAATATAAGTTATTGATAAACAGCTTAGGGGCATTGCCTTGTTTGGGAAAAATGGAGCTGGAGGAAGGTTTGTTGGAAATGTGCACTTAGGAAGGTTCAGCAAAGCCCTCAGGGTGTCTTTAAGGCAAAATTGATTGTCTCCTGGGAGCTGGTCTGTCGGGGGGCCAGGCATTGGTGGGAAGCAGCACAGGGAGGTATGGCCTGGGCTCCAAGGTTGCCGGGGATCCCTGAGGGGAGCCGGTGGGGCTGTGGTCAGGTACATTCCCTGGGTTGGAGGTGCGGGGCACACTGTCATTGTGGCCACACCATCTTTATCTTGTTTCTAACTTTAAAGGCAATACTTACAAAACACCACCTCTAAATTTCAGGTTCAGAAACATCCCTTCTATTTCATTGATTTTCCCAAATTCATTGACATTAATAGTT
Source organism: Perodicticus potto (assembly GCA_963574655.1). NCBI lineage: Eukaryota > Metazoa > Chordata > Mammalia > Primates > Lorisidae > Perodicticus > Perodicticus potto. Next base: position 26,229 of record CAUYRH010006164.1, read on the forward strand.
GATAATCTTAACATCACCCCTTCTTGCATTCCTGGAATCAATCATACTTGATTATCTTTTTTTGAGGAATATTTAGAAATATGATTTCCTAGGCCTTTGCATCTAGCTTCTTTTTTTTTTTTTTGTGAGACAGAGTCTCACTACGTCACCCTTGGTAGAGTGCCGTGGCTTCACAGCTCACAGCAACCTCCAGTTCTTGGGCTTAGGCGATTCTCTTGCCTCAGCCTCCCGAATAGCTGGGACTACAGGCGCCCGCCACAACGCCTGGCTATTTTTTATTTGCAGTTTGGCTGGGGCTGGGTTTGAACCCGCCACCCTCGGTATATGGGGCCGGCGCCCTACTCACTGAGCCACAGGCGCCGCCTGCATCTAGCTTCAAATGTGAGCCTGGCCAGTAATTGTCCTTACTTTTCCTGCCCTTGCCCAGTTTTGTTGCCTAGGCCATATGACCTGATAGGAGTGGATTTCATAGCACGGTCAGACTGTGAATGTTCCTTATTTCTGACCTCCATAGATTCTAGAGCCATTAAAGGTATAGCATCTAGCTATATGTAGCTACTTAAGTTGAAATTCAATAAAACTTAGACTTCAGATCCTCAGTCACACCACATTTCAAGTACGCAATAGCTACACAGGCTTGGGCCTCCCACATAGACCTGGTCCAGAATGTCCCCATAACTGCACAAAGCTCTGCTCTGTGATGGACGACGGAGGACCACAGGATGGGGCTGAACTTCCCTGCGTATCACTGGGAGGGAAGAAAGGAGGAGCTTGGGCAGTTGAAAGAATTCAGAACCAACCCGAAACTAATGGCTTGTGAGAGCAGAGAAAGAGAACCTCCATTGCATAGCACCTTGGGTCCATCATGGGATTGTGCTGAGCAGACATTGTGCAAACTTGCTCTTGAAATGCATTTAAAATGTGCCTGGTTGTCTACTGTATGTCAGGCACTACGTTTGTCACTCAGACTGCTGCAGTGGTAAAAGCAGAAACCATTCTTTTTTTATGGAGTTTGCAATTTAGCAAGACAGTAAGCGACTGTGTGTGTGTGTATTTGAGAGACAGAAAGAGAAGTGGTAGTCTTAAGTGCTGTAAATCAGGTTCGGATAGATAGAGATGTAATTAAGGGATGGGAGTGCTATCCTGTGTGGGTGCTCAGGGAAGACCTCCCACAGAGGGTGAAATTTTAAACAAAGACTTAAATGAAGTGAAGGAGCCACCACGAAGATGTCTGGGAGAAACCTTTCCTAGGCAGAGAAAACAGTAACGGCAAAGGCCCTGGGGCAGGGTGTTGCTTGGGTTTGAGGAGTGGCATGGAGGCCAGGGTCGGTTGCTGGTACAGAGTGAGTACTGAGGAGGGTGGCAGGAAGTGGGCCAAGAGGCTAGACCAGGGGTGGAGACACCCTCCTTCCATGTTGGAAGGCCACATTAATTTAGCTACAATCAGATAAGGCCACATTTAGGAAACTTCAATTACAGATACTTTAAAATGTACATTATTTTGTAAAAATCTAACTCCGATGTAAATATTGCACAAAATGAAAACTACTTGTTAATTTTAAAGCTATCTAACCTTTTAATGACTTTATTGTGCCTGCTTTTGGTTGGAGAGCTTTTGAATATTTGGTTGCAGCATGGAGGTCCAAAGTTTTGGTTGATCTCTAGTTGGGTATCAGTCATTTGTGACCTTTGGGTTAGGGGTTAGGTAGGAGAATGCAACGTCACAGCAATAAGTGGTTGAAAAGCAAGAAAGCATATTTGGGGCATGTTGCCAAAGGCATGGGTATTGTGCATTTTTCCATTTATATATATATATATATATATATATATATATTTTTTTTTTTTTTATTGAGACAGAGCCTCAAGCTGTCACCCTGAATAGAGTGCTGTGCCATCACAGCTCACAGCAACGTCCAATTCCTGGGCTCAAGCGAGTCTCCTGCCTCCGCCTCCCAAGTAGCTGGGACTACAGGCGCCTGCCACAACGCCTGGCCATTTTTTGGTTGCAACCATCATTGTTGTTTGGCGGGCCCGGGCTGGATTCAAACCTGCCAGCTCAGGTGTACGTGGCTGGTGCCTTAGTCTGTTGAGCCACAGGCGCCAAGCCCATTTTTCCATATTTTAATTAATTAGATCATATTAAATTAGCTCTTTCGTAGCATCAAACAATAACTTTAAAATGTCATCTACTGAGATCTCAATGGACTCCATCTATAGTTATGTAGAGGCCTTGGAGATATCAAGTAGGTGAGGCTGAAATGCTAATTTGGGTGTGATGTCATGATTCTCAAAGTCAGTGAATCTTTTATTGTATTCTTCAATTAATAGGTCTATGACAGCTGTGTATTTTTCAGATGATTTGCAAATATCGTCTTGCTCATCAGTGACTTCTGCTAAATGGGACAATATGTTCATCTGAAATTTCCTTTTGAAGAAGTGGTGTTTGAAAAAAAGATAGCTTTTTTCTAAATGCTTGGGATCTTTATCACATGCAATATATAGACTTAGTTTTGCCTTGCAAAGAAATATTCAAGTTGTGGCTGGCACAGTGGCTGATGGCTGTAATCCCAGCACTCTGGGAGGCGGAGGTGGAGGATTGCTTGAGCTTAGGTGTTCAAGACCAGCCTGAGCAAGAACAAGACCCCCATCTCTACTAAAAATAGAAAAATTACCCAGGCATCCTGGTTCACATCTGTAGTTCCAGCTACTTGGGTGGCTGAGGCAGGAAGATCACTTGAGCCCAGGACTTTGAGATTGCAATGAGCTATGATGATGTCACTGTACTCTCTCTAGGGTGACAGAACGAGACTCCGTCTCAAAAAAGAAAAGATATAGGCTCGGCGCCTGTGGCTCAACGGCCTAAGGCGCCAGCCATGTACACCTGAGCTGGCGGCCCGCCAAACAACAATGCCGGCTGCAACCAAAAATGGCCAGGCGTTGTGGCGGGCGCCTGTAGTCCCAGCTACTTGGGAGGCAGAGGCAGGAGACTCACTTGAGCCCAGGAATTGAAGGTTGCTGCGAGCTGTGATGCCACAGCACTCTATCCAGGATGACAGCTTGAGGCTCTGTTTCAAAAAAAAAAAAAGAAAAGATATATTCAAGTTATTTTGATTTGAGATGATATTACACAGAAATGTTGCCTTACCAAGCTAATACACCCTCTTTGGAAAGAAGTATGGCAAATCCTCAAGAACTAAAAGTAGACCTTCCATTTGACCCCATAGTCCCATTACTAGGTAGCTATGCAGAAGACAAAAAATCATTTTACCATAAGGACATTTGCACTAGAATATTTATCACAGTTCAATTCACAATCACCAAGATATGGAATCAACACATGAAAGGATTAATAAACTGTGGTATCTGTATACCATGGAATACTGTTGACCCATGAAAAGATGGAGACTTGCATCTATTGCATTAACCAGGATGGAATCGAAGAACATTGCTCTTAGTAAAGTACCACGAGAATGGAAAAACAAGTATCCAATGTACTCAAGATGAAACCAGTAGATGAACAATTACATGCCCACACAAGAGAAAAATACAGTTAAACTCGCGTGGGGGGAGGGAGTTGGTGTGCTCTTATCTAGCCAGCACAGTGGAAGGGTATATGGCACATTTCCTCGGCGAGGGGCACAGCTACAACTTGGACTTTACCTAACAAACACCAACAACATAACCGAAATGTACCCTCATATTAATCTGCAATAAAAAACAAAGAAATGCTGCATTCCTGTAGAAATCTTTCATTCACTAATTCACACTGCTGATTGTTCTTCATAAAATTTAGTATCTGTTCTCACAGAGATAAAATTTTGGCTAACACCTGTTCCTGTAATAGCCAATGCACTTTAGAATGATATAGTAAATCCATGCTGAATATTCATTGTTCAACCTTCTTGTGTTGCAAAGCTGAAAAATGACAATACCATGTTGCATCTGCACAAATAAAAGTAATAATACTTACAATTTGTTTCAAAGTGTCACTTAAAATAGTAGCTTCAGGACAGAGATTTTGCTGATGCATGGTGCAAGGAAAAGAAATGAGAGCATCTGGACCTGTTAATACTTTTTTATTTGTGCAATAAACCCTTCATATTTTCCTGTCATGGAAGGTGCAGCCTCTGCACTACACTCATAAATTTACCAAATTCAATCCAAGTTCACAACATTTATCTTCACAGCTGTTGAAGATACCTATTCCCTGTATACTGTTCACAGGAGTTACCAAATTGAGTAACTCTTCATAGCAAAGAAAATCTTCTGTTATGACCTGAGTGAAGCATAAAACCTGTGTTGAGTTAGTAGCTTCAGTTGATTCATTCAAGCAATTGAATAATATATATTTTACTTTAAAAATATTGAATGAAGTTGTTCCACTAAGTTGAAAGCTAATTGATGCTGCTCATCAATTGTGGTTCTCTTAGAAAAAGGCATTTGTTTGTCCTTTGAGACATCATCAGGGTTTAAGCATCAACTTGGACAATGCATTCTTTCACGATTTCTACGTCACTGAATGGTTTCTCGCCCCCGAGTATATAAGCAACTTTATAAGTTGCTCCAGTGGCATTATTTCTGGGTCTTGTTGCTGCTTGAAAGAACCATCTTTGCTTTTGCTTTTCATCTTTTAATTTCTGCAATACAATCTTCCATGCCTCACCTTCTAATTTAAAATATTTCTGTTCCTGATGAGCACTGAATTTCTTTAATGGTGATACTGCAGTTTCACGAAGCAAACAAACCATCTTATCTTTAGCAGAAATGAGATAATATTGTCTTCCCCAATCCTCACTAAACAGAATCCTCTGTTTTTCTTCCATCAGTGTTCTCTTGGTCTTCTTGACATGATAGGCTATTAAATGGACAGAATTTAAAAATAACTGTTGAGCTGAGCAACTACCCACAAATTCCACTGCAAATACAGTGCACTGTTGTCAAAAGCTGATAGCAGACTAACATACTCAACCACCATAAACTGTCACCAACCAGCCTTGGGTGGTTAGTGGTGCTTGTCAGGTGGGAGAAGTTAGAACTAAATCATGAGCATAGCAGCCATCAATTTAGCCTTTATGGCTTACTTGTTTTTAATTGTGCTGGTCAATCTTGGAGGATTATTTTATTTTCTGGTATTTTAAATACATTCATTTTAAAAATAAAATAAAAATATAAAGGAGAAATAAAAGTGTAATAATAAAAATTAAAAAGATATGTTCTGCAAAATTTGGATTTGTTCAAAAGGCCACACTTAAGGACCTAGAAGGCCACAGGTTCCCCTTCCCTGGGCTAGACTCTGTAAGGGCAATTGAAGCATAGATTATATTCAGAGTGAAAATGAAGCCACTTTCCTTTTCACTTGTTCAGAAATAGAGGGATAGAGGAAGGGAGGGAGGAAGGAAAGGAAAAGAAAGGAAAAAGAAATAGAGAGGAAGGAAAATGAACAAGATACTGGTGACTTGGTAAAAGTGCAAGTGGTAAGTCATCAGAATCTGAGTACATTTTGAAGAATAGATGTGGACTTTGAGGATAATGATCTTGTTCTCATGGTCATATTCCTGGTGAAGCCAAAAGTAGAAAGTTTGAGGAATAGATCTAACTAAACCCCTGAGGTTCTGGACCTCATGTCCCCAGCACCTGAGGGGCCCCAGAGTCTTAGGCTTGTCAGACTCTAATTGTGGGGTTTGGGTCAGGAATGGAGGTGGAGCCAGGGTTTGGCCTTGTGAAAGGTGTGAAAGGCTTTTATCCTCCATTCTGGCCTGGAAGGGATGCTGAGAAACAGGCCTTCTGAGGATTTCTGCCTTATTCTGCACAGATTCACGGAGATGAGCAATCCAGCCCCACCCAAGCTCCTGGAACTTGCAGCCCACAGCCTGCTGAGCAACGAGGCTTCAGCTTTGCCTGCCTTGGAAGAGTTCACAATCGACCTCTTCCCACCACTGCTCACTGCCGCATTTGCCAGGGGGCACAAGAAGGCTCTGAAGGCCTTGGTGCAGGCCTGGCCCTTCCCCTTTCTCCGTCTGGGCTCTCTGATAGTGCAGTGGCCCAACCAAGACAGCTTGCAAGCTGTGCTGGATGGGCTGGGGACCTCTTCTGCCCCCAGTGCTTGTCCCAGGTAAGGGGGTTGCTGGGATCATGGCTCTGTCATGAGGTGCCAGCACAAAGCCAGAGGGAGAGTGAGCTGGGGTCAAGGGGGACAGATGGGGACTCCATGGGTTTCCATGTTAAGTGGCTGGTGATGCAGCTGAAAAGCATTAAGGGGCAGGGTTTTTGCCTGCTAGTTATTGTGGTGCAGGTTTTGTGAGGCACAGGGACTGGGAATGGGCCCAAGTGCCAAAGGAAAAGCCCATTCAAGAGGGCAAGCTGGGTGGGCTGCTGCTGCTCATCTTACCTGGGCCCTGCAGGTTTCAGCATCTTACCACACCCCTCTCCCCACAGGAAGTCAGAACTGAAGGTGCTGGATTTGACCCTGAACTTTGAGCAGGTCCAAAGTAAAGGGGCCTCTGAGGCCTTGGCCAGGTTCCCATTCTGGTTGCCATCGACAGTCAAGGCAGAGATGCTCCAGGCTACAGCCAACCCCAAGCTAGTAGAGGATGCAAGAAAAGGACCGAAGCAGCCATGGGAACCGGTAGAATTACACATTGATCTTTTCCTGAGAGGCCCCTTTAAGTTGGATACATTCCTCTCCAGCCTCCTGACGAAAGTGGAGCGGAGCCACGGGTCCCTGCGCCTGTGCTGTAGGAAGCTGCACATTGAGGAGATGCCCTTCAACAGTCTGATCGGGATCCTGAAGACACTGCAGCTGGACTTCATCCAGGAGCTGGAGGTGTTTGACTGGTTCCGGGCACTGTCAGAGCAGAGCCTCTTTGCCACACAGCTGGGAAGGATCTGCAACCTGCGTAGCCTCAAGCTGGCCTACTACCACTGGGCCTTCCCCCCCGAGGGCGAGCAGTCCTCTAGCTGCTTCCTCTCCCAGCTCAGTAAGCTGGGCCACCTCCAGAAGCTCCACCTCTCCTACTCCTACCTCTCCGGAAACCTACATCAAGTGCTCAGGTGAACGGGTGGGCAGGGACCTACATGCAGTCCCCAGAATCAGGGCAGGGGAGGGAGAAACACAGGAAGTGGGGCCAATTCGTAGGTACTCATGGAACTCATGGAATCGTGGGTTCAGCTTGGGAACCTGGGGGTCAGATGCAGCTGATGGCTGGAGTCTGCTTTGGGAGAGAGATATTTGGTGGGGAAAGGTGCACATTGCTAAAAAACAAAATTACAGCCAATTTAGTTTAAAGACCTAATTGACTTTTATTTATGATTCATAAATTGGGGCAGCCTTCCATCTGATAAAATAGAATAAGAGCTCAAATTATCTCAGCAGAGGAAATCGGTTTTATAGGCAGAAAAGGCCTGAAGAAAAGCAGAGTAAGGAACAGAAAGAAGCTTGTTTAAAAGTTCTTTTCCTTATAGGAAAAGAAGGGGCTTTCTTATCATGCTGAGTCCTGTCTGATTGGTTGCTGTGAATCACCTGTTCTTTGGAAAACCGACCAGTTTCAAGTTTGTTCAGCACTTAGCATAAGTGACTCCATTCTGGTTTGGTCTGGTCCATTGGGGCCTAGTTTAAAAGCTTAGTCCAAAAAAATGTGTTAGGACTAAGAAAGAATTCTCAACACAAAGATCAGAAAATTCTGAAAGAAGGAAAGTTTATTTTACTTCCTGCAGGAAGGGCACAACAGGAAAGACAGAAAAAGTGTTGGTCCAGGGGACAAGTGACTTAGGTTTTGTCAGGGGTTATAAAGGTTAAAAAAAAAAAAAATTGTTGCAGACTGAGAGTAGGAACAGCTGTGCGGTCACTACATTTGCTTTTCCTTTCTTTTTCTTCCTTTAGGGTGGCTTGTCAGTTTTTCTGGAATGTGGTTCTAGCAGATGTGGGGGGAAGGGTCATACTCCTTCAGTATTTTTTCAAGTGTTGTGAAAACAAAACTTTGCAGGTAGTTAATCAAAAAAGGTACTGTTGTATGCTATGATCTTTCCATATAAAGGGGCTATCATGAGTTGAATTTACTCTTTTCCCCACCCTCTGTTAGATAGTTTATTTTTTCTTTGGTTAGACAGTTTATTAGCAAGGCCATCCTATCACCATAGTCTTTGGGTATTTTATTTACCAATGTGTTTATTTACTCAACAAATCTTTCTGGGTATTGCCAAGAACTAGGCAGGAAAAAGCCAAAGACAACATAAGTCAGGCCACTCCTCCTGGAGCTCATGCTGCCCTGGGCAGGTGGGTGAAGAACCCTAGAGGACAGTCGTAGGAGGGAAGTGTCCCACTCCACATATGTCTCCTAGAAATTTCCAGGTGGGGCGTTTAGTACACCTAGCCCACCCCTGGTTAAATGGAAGCCTGAGAGGGCAGCTTCCCCAAACCCAAACCCAAAGAATAATGATCTCACCTTATGAATTCCTCATTATCAATCAAACTCTTTCTGTCCAAACAGCTCCTCAGCAGTCATGTTGGGTATGTATAACATGGATCTCCATTTCACCAAAGAGAAACTTAGCGTCGAAGGGGTCATGGAGGGCCTGGTAGGTCTAGTGAGACAGAGCCAGGCCTTGGAACACCAAACTGGACATGTTCCTAAACACACTGGTAAATGGCCTCCCTGATGAGGAAGTGGTCTGAGGACTAGCCTCCTCTGTGGGCAAGTGGGTGTTCAAGGTAGAGAGCCTGGGCCCTCCCCTGAGGTAGCTGTACCTTCTCTCCTCAGGTGCCTGCAGGCCCCACTGCATGCCCTGGAGATCCGCTCCTGCACACTTCTTGACACTGACATCACCTACTTGTCCCAGAGCCTTCACGCCACCTGCCTGACGAAGCTGGATCTTAGCGGCAACAACCTGTCCTACATGGTTCCTGGGCCCTTAGAGACCCTGCTGGCAAAGGTCTCAGGGACATTACAACACCTGGACCTGAACCACTGCCGGCTGAAGGACGTTCACCTCAGTGCCATCCTGCCAGCCCTGTGCCGCTGCTCTCACCTGGGCTCCCTGGGCCTCTCCGACAACCCGGTCTCCAGGGCCGGCCTCCTGAGCCTGCTGGAGCACACAGCGGGGCTCATGGAGCTGAAGCGGGTGCTCTATCCCATCCCGATCGAGTGCTGCGTGTACCTGCATGGCCTGTCCTGGGGACCTGTGAACAAAGGCAGGCTGTGCCAAGTACAGGCTGAAATGCAGAGGCTGCTACAGGCCGTGCAGAGGGCTGACATGCAGTGGAGCCCCCCACTGCCCTCACCTTTGCCTGTGAGGCTGGTGCAGCTCGACTGAGGGGCAGGCCCAGGGCTTGGGGACCTGTGGTCAAAGCGGGCAGCTGGAAGCATGGCCAGGGCCACAGACTTCCTGTTGGGCACATGTTATTTGCAGGGAACATAAAGGAGTCTTCCACAGGAACTGTCTGATGCTTTCTTCTCTTCTGCTTCACTCCCCATCCACAGTGCAAAGCCTGTCCTGTTTCACATGTTCGTTTGATCCACATGCATTTACCCAGGTAGCTCTACCACCAGGTGCCAGAGATGGAGGGACACCAAAGACTCAGTTTTCCCGGCAAGTACCCCCTTTACTCACCTCACTCTGTCCACCCACTTAGTTTCTCTTGTTTGTCTTTTGCTTCTGGACAGAGTTAAACAGGCCCTTGGCTGACTTCCCCACCTAAAGGCATCATGTGTGCCCTGGCGTGGACTGCTGGGAGCTTGGCTGAGGTGCACACACAGTGCCAACAGCACCTGCAGCCATCGTGGAGTGTGCTGGGGCCAGGCACTGCTGTCCTCAGACTGGGTATGCAGAAGGCCTAGGACATAACTCACACTGACTGCAAGGGCACATGGTTAGGAAGTCTGTACAATAGGGAAAGTCAGAGAAGACCCAAGACTGACTATCTGGGTCAGAGAAGGCACCTCTGGCTAGGAGACATTTGAGCCAAGGCCTCAAAGTCTGCTGGAGAAGATCTGTGGTGCAGAAGCTTACCACGGTGTGCACAGCGCTGAGCTGGGTGGGAGAGGACTGAGGGCCTCTCACACAGCACGGGGGGCCCCCAGCCCCGCTGCCGGTGTGGATGGAGGCAGAGGCAGGAGACTTAGGAGTGACCAGATACATGCGGAGGCTGTATTGAAAGGCGTAGATCGAACTGCCGCACAGGAGCAGGGAGAGCCAGAGAATCGCAGCTGGATGGGGGGAGGTTTCCCAGAGCAGCCGGTGGCTGCACAGCCCATGCCCAGTAAGCTGGGAAGGAATGGGATTTCCACGCTGCTAGCTCACTTGTCACCTTCCGTTTGCCTGTCCGTGCTGAAGCTCTATTGTAAGCACCCTGGTCCCACCCACGCAGCCCCTAGAACCAGAGGTGGGTAAGGAAGCTGCATTTGGCAGGAAGTTCCTCAGTGCTGGGCACTGCTTCAGCCCAGGCGGGGCAGCCCTGCTGCTGTCCTGAGCGGACACTGAAACGCCAAGCAGACGCCTCCCAGAACCCCTACACAGGGTGAGATCCCTCCAGTGCGGCACCATCCTCGTGCCCCAGAGACCACACAGTAATCTCCAAAGACCTGTGAGTGGAGTATGGCGATTTTTACATCATCCGTTTATTTAACAAGTACTTGCTAAACACCAGTTGGCAGGTACTTTTGCAAGGACTAAGAACAGAGCGAAAATAATGCCAAGTTCCTGCCATGGTGGCACATACGCTTGTGCAGACAGGCTTGCAAATGAATGGCATGCTTTCAGGCTGGGCCACGGGCCTGCTGGTGAGGTGAGTGGAAGGGGGACTGTTGATAAGGCATCAAGCAAGGGCTGTCTGGCCGAGAGGCTGACTGGGTGGCAGCAGCCTGTTCTGCATGGGCATTTGAGCAGAGCCCTAAATGGGGGCAAACCCTCAAGGCAGAGAAACAGAAAATTGCATGTTGGAAGACTATTGCCACACGGAAAAGTTGGGGGCTTGATGCACTGTGCTGTTCTTTGTTGTGCTGAAAGTTCAAACACTTTCCTAGACCTCGACTCTAGTTAACAGCCTCAGATGGACAAGACTTGCTGTTTGGTGACACGGCCACGCAGGCGTGTGATTGTAGCCGTTCCAGGCATTACTATCACAGCGCGGTATCAAGGCCTGTGAGAGGAAACCCATTGCTCTCCATAGGTACCTTCTAGGAACATGTCCTTCCAACAGCATCAGGGCACTGGTGCTGCCCGGCCAGTACACAAAGGAGCTAGAGGGCCTGGAAGATACATGCTTCCAGAAGTATCTGTACCAGTTCTCCCCAGATACAAGACCTTCCTGCTACTGCACAGCCACTCGAAGGCCAGTCTGAAGGTCCCCTGCACCACAGGCTGAGGGACACACCTCAGAGCTGGCGCTGCTATTTGTGTCCACCCATTTGTGCCTCAGTTTCCCTGTCTGTGAATCTAAGACTCTTGCATCACAAAGTTAATCCAAGTCCCTATCTTACAGGATTACATTTGTGTTAAATAAGGCACCTGCTTAGGATTACATGCTGAGAATGGTGCCTGACATCTAGTAAGCCCTCTTAGAAAAGAAGTAGTGGTCAGTGGCACCTGGCTGGGAGGCTTGGTGGAAGAATCCAGCAAGATAATCCATGGAAAATCTTCAGGACAGTGGCAGCCACATGGGTCTTTTTCAGTAAGTGCTGATTTCCTTCCCCATATTGGTGCCAAGTGGACAGTCCTCTCCTGAGGATCCCAGAGAGGAAGAAGGGGGTGCACCGTGTGCCAGAAGGCCACATATCAGGCCTCAGTGAAGAGAAGAAAAGGGCAAGGTGTGGTGGCTCGTGCCTGTAATCCCAGCACTCTAGCGATCTAAGGTGGGAGGATCATTTAAGCCCAGGAGTTTGAGACCAGCCTGGGAAACCAAGGGAGATCTTGTCTCTATTTTTAAGAAATAAAAAGGAAAATAAAAAGTGGGATAAAAGGAAAAAGAGAGCAGAGAAAGAAGGTGGGGAAGGAGAAAGCCAGACATTTCAGGAGGATGAGAGGAACAGAATGGTTTATCTGCCACGGCTGCCCCATAGAAGCAGAGCTGCGGCGAGTGGTGGGTGGTGGGCTCCAGACTAGGGCCAGATAAGTTGTTTTCCCAGCTGTTCCCTAATTTCCTGTGCCCTTACTGCCCCTGCCTGCACCACAGCGGCTTCCACACACACAGGCAGCAAGTGCCAGCTCACCAAGGATTCACGGCCAAGGAAGCGGTGGTGCCTGCACCCCACGCACCCTGGAACACCACTCAGAACATGGCTGCAGGATGCTGTGCTCATTATTATTACCATATATATTCTTTAAAATTTATTTCCCCCTTGGTCATGAGCTTATGGGTTTTCTCCTTGGAAAAAATATGGTGAATTAAATACAAATTTCTTTTTCTTTTTTTTCTTTTTTAACATTTTATTTTATTTTATTTTATTTTATTTTATTTTATTTTATTTTATTTTATTTTATTTTATTTGTTGTTGTTGCAGTTTGGCCGGTGCTGGGCTTGAACCCGCCACCCTCGGTATATGGGGCCAGCGCCCCACTCACTGAGCCACAGGCGCTGCCCTAAATACAAATTTCTAATGAACTATTTTTTGCATTCATGAAATGAAAGTCACATTCTGGTATAGGTTAGTATTTTAAGAGGCTTCTGGCTTCCTCCCAGATTTATGTGTAGAAGTAAAGACATCTAATACTAAATTTTATACAATAAATGCCAAAATGCTTTCCCACCAATTTTTGAGATTCTGTTGATCTCTTCAGAGCTTGTTGGTTTGTCAATCAAATGTGGTTTTGATTTTGCATTTCCCTGTTTATTAAAGAGGCTGCATGTTTGTTTTCTATTTATTGGCCACGTGTAATTCCTTTTCCAGGAAATTCTTGTTCGTGTCTTTTATCCATTTTTCCATTTTCTTCTCTTGTTGATTTGCAGTTCTTTTTATATTCCAGGTACTAAACTGTTGCCAGTTTTATATGTTGGTAATATTGTTTCCCAGTTCACAAGCTACCCTATCTCTTCACTTTTAAAAAGTGTGTTTTGGCCAGGCGAGGTGGCTCATGCCTGTAATCTGACCACTCTGGGAGGCTGAGGCAGGCAGACTGCTTGAGCTCGGGAGTTTGAGACCAGCCTGAGCAAGAGCAAGACCCCCATCCTAAAAAATAGATGATGTCGTGGGGGCAGCCTGTAGTCCCAGCTACTTGGGAGGCAGAGGCAAGAGGATCACTTGAGCCCAAGAGTTTGAGGTTTCTGTGAGCATGACACCATGGGACTCAACCCCAGGGTGACTGAGTGAGACTCTGTATTAAACAAACAAACAAATAATAAAAAGTGTGTTTTGATGACAAAAGTTCTTTGCGTTTTTTTTAATACAGTCTTAATCGGTCACCCTGGTAGAGGGCTGTGGTGTCATTATAGCTCACAGCAACCTCAAACTCTTGAGCCCAAGTGATCCTTTTGCCTCAGCCTCTAAAGTAGCTGGGACTACAGGTTCCCACCACAATGCTAGACAAGTTTTTCTATTTTTAGTATAGACAGGGTGCCACTTTTGCTCAAACTCAAACTTCTGAGCTCAAGCAAGCCACTCACCTCGGCCTCCCAGAGTGCTAGGATCACAGGCATCAGCCACTGTGCCCAGCCTGAACAAAAGTTCTTTTTTCTTTTTATTGAGAGATTCATTGAGGGTACAATGAACCAGGTTACACTGCTTGCATTTATTAGGTAAAGTCCCTCTTATAATTGTGTCCTTCCCCCAAGAAATGTGTCACACCTCGTGACCCTCCCACCCCCATCCTCCTACCCACTGCCATGTACTAGCATCAATTGTCCTCATATCAAAATTGAGTACATTGGGGGTGGCGCCTGTGGCTCAGTGAGTAGGGTGTTGGCCCCATATACCGAGGGTGGCAGTTTCAAACCCAGCCCCAGCCAAACTGCAAAACAAAAAAATAGCTGGGCATTGTGGCAGGTGCCTGTAGTCCCAGCTACTTGGGAGGCTGAGGCAAGAGAATCGCCTAAGCCCAGGAGTTGGAGGTTGCTGTGAGCTGTGTGAGGCCATGGCACTCTATTGAGGGCAATAAAGTAAGACTCTGTCTCTACATTAAAAATATATATATATATATATTGAGTACATTGGATTCTTGCTTCTCCATTCTTGTGATGCTTTACTAAGAAGAACGTGTTTCAACTCTATCCAGGTTACTACAAAAGAGGTAAGTCACCATCTTTTTTAGTGTCTGAATTGTATTCCATGGTGTACATACACCACAGCTTGTTAATCCCTTTCTGGATTGGTGGGCATTTAGGTTGTTTCCATAATTTGGCATTTGTAAATTGAGCTGTGATAAACAGTCTCATGCAAATGTCCTTATGATAAAAGGTTTTTTTTTTCTTCTGGGATTGCAGGATCAAATGGGAGGTCTACTTTGAGTTCTTTGAGGATTCTCCATACTTCCTTCCAAAAAGATGGTAGTAGTTTGCAGTCCCACCAGCAATGTAAAAATGTTCCCTTCTCTCCACATCCACATCAGCAACTGCAGCTTTGAGATTTTTGTAATGTGGTCCATTCTCACTGGGTTTAGGTGATGTCTCAGGGTGGTTTTGATTTGCATTTCTCTGATAATTAGGGATAATGACATTTTTTCATGTGTTTGTTAGTCATTCATCTGTCTTCCATAGAGAAGGTTCTATTCATCTCTCTTGCCCAATGATATAAGGGATTGTTGGCTCTTTTTATGTTGCTTAATTTGAGTTCTCCATAGATCCTAGTTATCAAGCTCTTGTCCTATTCATAATATGCAAATATCTTTTCCTATTCTGATGGTTATCCATTTGCTTTGATTGTTGTCTTCTTAGCTGTACAGAAGCTATTCGTTTTAATTAAGTCCCATTTGTTTATTTTTGTTGTTGTTGCAATTGAACAAAAGTTCTTGATTGTAATATAATCAAAGGTATAAATCCTTTATTTTATAATTATCACTTTTTGTGCCTTAAGAAATCATTTCTGGGAGTAACAGCTTCCTTGCGGCTGGGCACGAAAGGTCATCAAGCCACACGCAATAAAGATGGCTCCAGTCCATGAACCCCTGTATCACTCTCCCTCCGGAGAAACCCTAACTGCCCCCTTCTATCATCGCCTGATCCAGCAGGAAGCAGTTAGATCGAGTCTTCGCCCCTTTTCCCTAACAGCAGTTGGCGTTTCTACTTGGAGAGGGAGAATTGATGCAGGACATCTGGCACCCTAGTCAGCTCAGCGGAGCCGGTGGACCTGCTGCCTCCTCCTTGGCAGTGTTGGTGCTGCGGCAGCCAGCTGAAGAGCCAGTGGGCTGGATGACAGGCAAGGAGGGGGACCTACAA
>CAUYRH010006166.1:0-12317 GCA_963574655.1 Perodicticus potto
AAAATAACATCAATGCTTCTGTAGTGTTGCTCTTATTGTTTTCCTTGCTTGTCATGGCAGACTCTCTCTATAGGTAGAGTCAAAAATGATTATCTTAGCAGGATAGATGGTAAATTCTAGATAGCATATGCTAGAGGGATGAGTTAGCCTGTTTGTATTCTCCAGATTACTTTTATCAGTCATTATATGAGCACTTTTCACCTTTATTTCATTTTGATACATGTTTCTAAAATTGTTTTGAATTCAGAGTGGAAAAGATATGTGGAGTACCTTCCGCAAACCTCAAATGATGAGAAATATCATTCCTGAGGTTTTAGGAAAGCATTACCAGAACTACTAACACACAGGCATTATCGAAAATAACTCAGTCTATTTCTGCTGTAAAATGGAAATGATGATATCCATTTTATAGGGCTTGTTTATTTTTCTAAAGATCCCTTAAGTCTGTTGAAGAACTAAACAGACAATTTAGGATATAATTAGTAAGTAGTATTAGAGTTCTTTATTAATTTTAATCAATACCTAGATTATATCATAAATGTATGAGTGCTCTAAGAGTCCTTGTTGAATTCTGCAGAAGAAGAACATAAATATTTTTCTCATATGAATGTAAGTAGGAAACATTGTACCTAGTTTTACATCCCTCAGTCTGTGTTGCAAATCAGGTGAGCGCCTACACATGTAGTTTCTTGGCCTTATATGTATTATGTAATAATTACAAGTGAAGATGGGCATATTCTAGAAAAACTGAGGAAGGAATATAATAATGAACATGATATGTAACTTTAGATACATCAGTTTGAGTTTTTGTTTCCATCCTTTTTTTTGTCAAGTGACCCACTGATATGACACTTTATTTTATTCTTTTTATTTGTGTGATTTTGTGTCTTTACTTGATCTTAAATTATTTATCCTACACATTTTATTGACAAATAATAATTATATATAATAATGATGTGCACTGTACTGTTTTGATATGTAGGAAGGTTAAATCAAGCTAATTTAACATATAGGCAACCTCATCTACTTCTCATGTTTTTGTGATGAGAAGGTTTAAACATCATTTCTTACATCAACTTTGAAATAATAGTAAATTATTATTAATTTGTGTCAGCATGCACATCACCATTGTATTTTTTCTAGATGATTATACTTAAACTACAGGATTTTATTATAATACGTTGCTTAGTAGTTGGTTTTAAATGCAATGTATAATTGGCAAAATATTACCTCACAATATCTCCAGTGATGCAAATTTCATTCTGTTAATATCATGTGTTATTGATGTGTATGTTTAAAAAACTCTGTGTTCCTAGGATAAAACAAGCTTGGTTATATTGCATATTTTTCTAATGTATTATTGAATTTGGTTTATGAGTACTTTATCAAAATTTTTGCAACTGTTCATCAGAGATAATGGCCTATACTTTTTCTCTATTGTAGTGTCTTTGACTTTGGGGTCATATCAAGTTAATATCAGCTTCATAAAATGTGTTTGAAATTATTATCTCTCATTCTGTATTTTGGAAGAATTATAAGAGGATTAGTGTTAATTCTTTTTGAATGTTCGGTGGAAATTAGTTGTAAAAGCACCTTGTCATGGGCTTTATTTCACTGGAAGTTTAGAATTATTATTTCAACCTCTGTATTTGTTTTTGAACCATTTAGGTTTTCTTTCTTCCTTAATTTTAGTAGAATTGTATTTGTCAAGAAATTATTAACTCTATGTTTTTCAATTTGTTGGTATATATTGTTTGCAATAGTCCGTGATTATCATTTTTATTTCTGAGGTATTCATTGTAATGTTTTTATATTCATTTTAAATTTTATTTAATTTAGTATTCTCTTTTTTTGTTAGACTAGCTATAATTATAATTTGTCATTTTGATTTTTAATTTAAAAACTTTTAGTTTTGTTGATTTTTCTACATTTTTAAATTTTCTATTTGACTCATTTCCCTTCTGATATTTATGATTTTCTTCCTTCTTTTAACTTTGAGTTAAGTTGTCTTTTTTAAAAATTTTTATTAAATCATAATTGTGTACATTGGTGCAATAATGGGGCACAATGTGCTGACTTTATATACAATCTGAAATATTTTCATTGAACTATTTAACATAGCCTTCATGGCCTTTTAATCACTATATGAAGACATTTATATTCTACATTTAGTAATTTTCACTTGTAACCTTGGAAGATGTACCGTAAGTGTGATCCCACCAATCACCCTCCCTCCACCCATCCTCCCCCCTCCCCTCCCCTCCCTTGCCCCTTTCCCCATTTCTTGTGCTATAATTGGGTTATAGCCTTCATATGAAAGTTATAGATTAGCTTCATAGTAGGGCTGAGTACATTGGATACTTTTTCTGCCATTCTTGAGATACTTTGCTAAGAAGAATATGTTCCAGCTCCATCATCCAATAGATTTTTATTTCTTGTTCTGTTTGTTTTTTCTCCCCCTTTCTTCTTTAGACATTTTCTACTAATTGGTCTTCAAGTTCACTCATCTTTCCTTCTTCTGTTTTCAGAGTGCTGTTGAAACTGTCCCATGACCTCTTAATTTCATTCATTTCACTTAAACATCTATGATTTCCATATTTTAATGTGTCTCATTCTCAGCTGAAATTAAACATCTTTATGTTTATTTTGTCTGTTTTTCCTCCATTTTCTTTCTTTATTATTTTATCATCATCATTGTTAAATCCATGTTAACTCTAATATCTTAGTCATCTCTGCATCTACTTCTATTCCAAGTTTTTCCAACAATTATATGTAATCTTTCTCTTATTTTCTCAGTTAATAATTTCCCTTCCTCCTCCCTCCCTCCATCCATCCATCGCTTCCTCCCTCCCTCCCTCCCTTCCTTCCTTCCTTCCTTCCTTCCTTCCTTTTCTTTCTCTTCTCTCTTCCCTTTCCTTCTTTTTTTTGATACAGAGCCTCATTATGTCACCCTGGGTAGAATGCTGTGGCGTCACAGCTCACAGCAACTTGTAACTCTTGGGCTTAAGTGATTCTCTTGCCTTGGCCTCCCTAGTAACTGGGAATACAGGCACCCACCACAATGCCGGGCTACGTTTTCGTTGTATTTGTCATTGTTGTTTGACAGGCCAGGGCTGGATTCAAACCCACCAGCTCTGGTGTATGTGGCTGGCGCCCTATCTGCTGAGCTACAGGTGCTGAGCCCAGTTAATAATTTCTAATGGTATGCTGGACACCCTGAATAATTATAGGGTGAAGAAACTATGGATTATTCTATGTTCTCATAAAGGATTTCATTCATTCATGATGGCAATTAAACACTAACAGTTTGCTTTGATATTCATAGGTCTTGGTTGTCACTTTCCTGGGGCTGAGGGGTGGTGGCTGTTTCAGTTTTGTCTTGTTTCTAGGATGTGTTATTACTCCCAAGGTGTGATTTTTCTTTCTGAGTTTAGCTTATGTGGATTTTCTGTGGTGTCTCCTGCCATTGCTTTCCTAGATTTTAGACTGGGTTGTGTCAAGGCATAAACCTTTCCATCAAAGATTTTCTTTACCTCGAGATCCCTCCCATCAGAAAAGCCCATGTTCAGTTTAGATGCTGGGCACTCAGGCTCCCCAAACCTACTATGTATGACTTGTGTCCCTTATCCAAACTGAACTGACATTAAAAAGCTTGCATGTTTTATAATCTGCATTTCCTGAGGCCATGAGCACAGAAGAACATATACTGTTTTAACTGGGAAAGGTCAGAAGAGTTTTCAGGCAAAGCTTTTGCTTTGAAAGGACTGTGTAAAAGGCAATGGTCTCATTGTTAAGGGCACGGATTGCGCAGCCAGAGGTCCTGGTTTCAAGTTATTGCTCTGATTCTTTGTGACACTAAGTAAGTCATCAAAACTTCCTGAGATTGTTTTCTTATCTAAAAAATGGGATAATAATTGAATTTACATATGGGGTTTTATATGTATGGAGCAAAAGGGTTTATACTCATCAAAGAAGAGTTCCCAGCCTTTGCTAACGTTTGTTTTCTTTGTTACTTTGGGACACAGAAGTCCAGGCACGGGAAACAAGGACTCTGTGGACAGCAGGAAGCTCTAATAACAGAAGAGTATAGGACACAGGACTGATCTACACTAAACCATAATGAACATGTTCTACAACCCTGCACTGGCATTAGCTCACATCCCACAGTCCTGAGACAGCACTCAACTGGCCTGAGTCTTCTGTCTCTGCCCCTTGACTGTGCCGAGTAGGAAAATGAAGATTATACATCTTTGGCTTCTCTACAGGAAGGCAGTCACTATCTTCCTGTCATAACCAACATATTAATAGAAATAAGCCTGGAGAGTGGTTGTCCAAAATATGAAAAATGTCTATTACACAGGGTTATGAGAAATGTAAGACTTGAAAACATAGAATAAATTGACCAAAATTGATTCTGCTGCAGAAATATATATTGTAATTTGCTTAGCCAGTCTCTTCTTTTGCTAGACAATTAGATCATGCTTTGTCTTTTCTTTGTTACTATAATTTTAAAAATTCTGAAGAATGTCCTTGTACATGACTTTTTTCTTCTTCTAGAATCCTAGACTATTTCACAGAAACCCCACTGTTGAATCACATGCTGTATTCATTTTACAGTTTGAGAAATATTCCCAACCTGGGCTCACAAGGTTCTCTCAATATATACAACCACGTCATGCTTGAGACGGACAATT
This sequence comes from Perodicticus potto, assembly GCA_963574655.1. NCBI lineage: Eukaryota > Metazoa > Chordata > Mammalia > Primates > Lorisidae > Perodicticus > Perodicticus potto. Next base: position 4,695 of record CAUYRH010006166.1, read on the forward strand.
TATAATCATCGCTAAGAACATGGCGGCAAGAAGGGATAATATTTGCAGATGGTATAATAACAGTTAAAATTCCAAAAGGGGGGGTGATATGTGGCTGGGAATATTACTGCTTGTCTGATGGTTATGTGCAGAGTGTGGTTCTTCTGCTAAGAGGGATTAGAAGATTAAGTAGAAAAAATATAGAAAAGCTGCTGTAAGCATTGAGACTTGGAATGAATTGGGGTGAATAAAACACTTAGAAATGGTAAAAAAAAGGCAAAATTAAATGTACACAGCACTAATCTATAACAGATGTACCCACATGATTCTATCTCTTTAGACATGAGAGGAAAATAATGAATTACAATGAGAGTGTGAAGTCTCAAGAAGGTCCCTCTGTTCCAAGGTCTTTTTGACAGGGCTGAGTGAGGAAGGAGGGGGGGAATTTAGGAGTCAAGGATAATGGAGTATTATCCTTTGAAATATTTGCAGCAGAGCCCTTGAGATCATCACCAGTTCAGTTAGCAACGCAACAACTGGATCGGGAAAATTGGGGGAAGATGAAGAAGTGAGCCTATTTTTCTTATTTAGAAGAAAACTTGCAGAGTGAAAATGACATAGTACTCCTCAGGCAAAACTTCTTGCCTATTTGGAGTTCAACAAGCATCAACGAACAATGGTTTGTTCATGCTTCTAGAAGGACGACCAACAAGGAGAGTGAGGCATGAGCTTGAAAGAGAGCAGGGAAGTCAGAGAGGAGACACTCAGGTTCCGGGGTTCCTAACGCAGCAAGAGAACAGGTGGGGTCTGTAGATGGTGCTGCAGCAGGAAGGCTGTGCACTGCTCCTCAGACCCTCACTGCACACTTTCCTATCTCTGGGAGCCCCAGCATCCAAAGCTGCTTGCAGAAAGGGTATAGCGATTGAGCTGCTCAGCCTGAGCAGGAATGCCACTTACCCACACACATGGAAGCAGAAGGGCCCTCTGTTCCAAGGTCTTTGACAGGGCTGAGCGAGGAAGGAGGGAGAGAATTTAGGAATCAAGGACAATAGAGTATTATCCTTTGAAATATTTGGAGAAGAGCCAAATATTTTCTCCAGAAATATGAAAAATTAAGAGATCCAGAGAAACTCTGCAAATATGAAAAATTAAGAGATCCAGAGAAACTCTGGAGACAGCTTGAATTTTTAAAGCTGTGGAAGAGATACTTAGAGATAGATTTTCCAAAATTTAAAGTAGCTGGGAGTCTTATTGATGTGTAATTTTTCACATAGAAATTTTGTACTAAAATGCAGTCTCTGGATATGTTTTAGATTAAATGAAATGAGAATTGAAATGAGAATGGACATTTGCCATACCTGTGGAACCCTGGGATGTGAAGCAATCAGAGCTTGAGACACGTCAGGCAAGATCTGTGATAATTCTCAATCTACTATCTCAAAGCCAGTGACAGTGTGAAAACTCCGAGATCTTAATTGGAACTTTTGCAAACTGCGTGTTTCAAGACATATGTTTCAGCTGCAGACCCAGGCTCTGAAGCACTGTGTGACTTATTACAGGAAGGCTAAGAGCCATGGATGACCACAAAAAGTGGAAAATGGGATACAATCAAACTTTCAAAGTAAGAATTGTATCGAGAAATTGGAATTGTCTAGCCATGGGAAAGGATGTCTGTAGGAGCCCAAGGTCGTGTCCTGAAAGCCCATTTCTCTGACTCGGGAGCCCCTATGGGCTGCAAAGCTGCTGTGTGCTTGGCTCCTGAGTACGTGGCTGAACTCCTGGTGCTACCAAAGTCTAGAAGCACTTGCAGAAGATACACTGCCAGAAATGAGTGGAGAATTTTGAGTTGGCGTTACAATATGCCACTGAATTTTTCGAGAAATGACAGGCCTCAGACAGAAGTGACAGATATAAATGGAAAGTTTTCAGGGCCTGGCATTAAGGATTATATCTGGTCATATACCCCAAATTCCTCTGTCTCTGAACTGAGGCACAGTGCTCTTGAACAGTGTGAAGTGATATGGAGAGTTGACAGAATTCTGATGTCAATTTTCTTCTGCACAGCAAAGAAAGAAGAAAATGTTTCAGCCCTTGCACAAAATGCTGTAGCATGGTGCTTGGAAAATCAATCCCGTTTAGATAAAAACTACTGGGAAAGCAGATTGTCTGTATATTGAATAAAGTCTTATTTAAGAAAACCAAGTCTTCCATGAGAGATTAGCGAATGCCCCCTAAATTCTAGTAATTATTAAAACAAATTCAGTAGAAAGAAGAGGGTAAAACAGCTTTCAGTGGATAAAAGCAGGATTCCACAGTGATGTTGGTATCTGAAGTGGCAATGTGGCACGAAAAGCTGGGGTTGGTACAGGTTTGATTTGGCCCCGGGAAGAAATCCTGAGGCTAATAGCAGGCTCCTTGACGCTGCTTAGGACTCTGGTCCTAAACCAATGATTGTTTTCCTGATGTGGGGACCTAGTTACAAAAAAAAATAAAAAAAAAAATGCAGGTTTGACCTCTTTACCATCTGTTCTGTCTGTAACAAAATTACATAGACTAGATGGCTTATAAACATCAGAAATTTATTTCGTTTCTCTTTTTTAAATTTTTTATTTCTATTTTTTTTATTTTTATTTTTTTTATTATTTTGCAGTTTTTGGCTGGGGCTAGGTTTGAACCTACCACCTCTGGTATGTGGGGCTGGAGCCCTAATCCTTCAGCCACAGGGGCCGCCCTCTTTTTTTTAGAGACAGAGTCTCACTTTGTTGCCCTCAGTAGAGTGTCATGGTGTCACAGCTCACAGCAACCTCCAGCTCTTGGGCTTAGGTGATTCTCTTGCCTCAGCCTTCAGAGTAGCTGGGATTATAAGCGCCCACCACAACGCCTGGCTATTTTTTTTTGCAGTTTGGCCAGGGCAGGGCTCGGACCCACCACCCTTGGTATATGGGGCCAGCACCCTACTTACTGAGCCACAGGCGCCACTCCAGAAATTTATTTCTTTTAGAGGCTGGAAGTCTAAGGTGAGATTGCCAGCATGGTTGGGTCCTGAGACCGTTGAAATCTCACTGTATTCCCATGTGACAGAAAGAGAGAGAGAACTTTGGGGTTCTTTATATGTAGTCAGTAATCCAAGTACCTCCCAGAGCCCCACCTCCTCATCCCATCACATCGAGGGTTGGGGTCTAATACATGAATTCCTCTAGGAATCAGATGGTTCATAAGACCATGTGGTCCACAAGATCATGAGATTCCTCGAGGATCTTGGTAACAACAGATAAATCCTAGAATTAGACAACAACAACAAATAAAGAAACAGCCCTGCAGAGGGTCTTATGAGCTAGATATTTGTCCTACATTGTGCCTAATTGTTGTCCCTTAAATCCCGTGTAACTATCTAAAGCTCTGTTCAACTGGTTACTCTCTTGGCTGTTACTTTTGACATACCTAAGTCTCTCCACTACAAACTTTAAAATAGCAATATTCTGGAATTTACTTTTTCAAAATATTTTGGAATATATTCAAGGTGAGGAATTTTCTACAACACCTCATGACATTATTTCAGGGAACTCAAACTTCTGTGTCCAGTTATTTTATGGGCACATTTCCCTTCTACTACATTTTACTACTTTTATGTGGACTTTTAAAAAGTGTAAAATTTGATGAGTTTTTTCACATAATGCATTTTTCTATCTCCATTCAAGATACAAATAATTTCCATCATCCTGGGTAGTTAGTTCCATTTTCTACCTTGTTGTGAATCTTTACCCATCATGTAAACCACTGTTCCATTTATGTCCACACAGATTTATCTATGTTTATCATTTTTATCATTTTGTATCATTTTTATCTTATTGTCAAGTATTTTGCTATATGAAAATGATACAACCTGGTTGTCTATTATTTTGTTGTTTCAGTGAAATTTGCTGAAAGTATATTCTTTTACACTTTAAAATCTTTGTGCTGTTCATCCTACCGCTTTATCTTTTCCCTAATACCATGACATCCTGAATTTTTATTGCTTTATAGGAAGTCTTAAAATACCTCAGCTTTTTCATTTGTAATCTTTTCTTAGCTGTTTTAGATCATTTTCATTTTCTTTTTAGAGTTATCCTTTTAAAACCTATGAAGATTTTGCTTGGGAGTACATTGACTCTATGGATACAGAAGAAGACTTTAACATATGAACAATCTTGCATCTTTTAACCTATGGATAATATTACATATCTCCATTTGTTCATCTCTTATTTAATTTCTCCTGATAATGTTGCATAGTATTTTTCAGGGTACAAAACTTGTGTGCCATTTGTTAAATTTATTCCTGCATATGTTATGTTTATGTTAGTATAAATGGAGTTTTTAAATTTTATCTGACAATTCTTTGCTACTACTTACTATATATAAATGCAGTTGATTATTTTCTATTAACCTTATATCCTGCAAGATTGATAAATTTCCTTTTCAGCCCTAGAATTTTGTTATGTATTATAAAGTTCCTTTTCTTAACATACATAATCATATTATATGCAAATAAAATATTTTTAGTTCTTCCCTTTGCTAGTCTTTTATTTTATTTTCTTACATTATCCCACTGGCTACAAACTCCAGCTGAAATGCTGATTAGGCTGATGATTTCAGATAACATTGAATTGTTTATTAGTTCCTCATTAAGTATGATGTGAACTGTAGTGTTTTCATAAATGCTCAATATTAGATTTCTATGGCCACATTAAAATATTATCACAAACCAAGTGGCTTAAAAGACAGAAAAAATTTATGACCTCGCAGTTGCAAAGTTTCTATAGGGTTCTGCTCCCTCCAGAGTACGTGTTGGTGGCTGCCTCTCTCCATGCTGGTGGCTGCCTCTCCCCCAGTTCTGGTGGCTGCCTCTCCCCCGGTTCTGGTGGCTGCCTCTCCCCCGTGCTGGTGGCTGCCTCTCTCCATGCTGGTGGCTGCCTCTTCCCCGTGCTGGTGGTCCAGGCATTGCCTGGCTCGCAGCTGCGTCCTGCTAATCTCCATCTGTGATGACGTTGCCTGCTCCTCTTCTGTCTGAGTTTCTCTTTGGGATGTATTTACAGGGACACTTCTTGTTGTATTTCTAGGGCTTACACAGCTACTCCAGGATGATCCCACATTAACATAATTAAGCCTGCAAAAACCCATTTTTCTCATAGTGTCATTCACATTTTAGGAGTTAAAAATGGGAAGTATCTTTTTAGGAGCTATAGTTCAGTTTACCACATACCCTTAATCAGGTTAAGGAACTAATTTTCTGAAAGTCTTTATTATACATGAGTGCTGTTGAATTTTGTCAAATGCTTTTCCTTAATTTATTAATATATTCATATGGTTTTAATCCTTCATTGTGTTAGTATATTGCATTATATTTTTTTATTTTCAGTTATTAAATGAATCCTAAACTTGAGGGACAAATCTATTAGGTAGTATAGATCGTACTTTTAATAAATTGCTTTAATTGTGTTTTTACTACTTTGTTGTGTGCTTAACCTGTACTTTTATTTTGTCTGTACGTGTATTATTATAGCTGGATTTTGGTAATAGTTATTCAGGCCTAAAAATATGAGAATGTAGTATTCTTTCTGTATATTTTGAAAGTGTTTTGTAATATTGGTATATTATTCTTTCCTTAAATGTTTGATAGAAATAAACAGTGAATCAATTCGGGACAAGAATTTTCTTTGGGGAGAATTTTCTGATTATGAGTTACATGTCTTTAATAGATATAAGACTATTCAGGCTTTTTATTTCTTATTGTGTTAGTTTTGGTAAGTTGTGTTTTCCAAAAAAATTGTTAATTTTATCTAAGTTGTCATATTTATTGTTGTAACAGTATTTATAAATTGTCATGTTATTTTTAATGACTGTAGAATTAGTTGTTATATCCAAGTTTTTATTCTTCATGCTAATAACATAGTTTAGTATTAACTGTTAGCATTTATTATGTGTCAGGCTCTTTTGAAATTATTTTATAATAATAAAAGTAAGTAATCATTGCACAATTATTAACTGGCAAACTGTTCTGAGTGAACAGTCTTATTACCTAAATCTCAGAGGAATACAGTGACTTTGCTGCTGTGATCTTCTGATTTACAGGTAAGAACATTGAAGTTCCAACCTTCTCAATGTCTCACAGCTGGTGGTTACTCGGCAAGAGGCTGACTCCGTGCTGACTGGCTTCACAATAGGCACTTCTAAGCACTTCCGCATAAGCTTCTGCAAGTATTTCATGTAGTCTTTACAATAACTTCATGAGCAAATACTATGATTAACATCAGTGTTATACGGGAGGAGGTTATGTTTCAATTACCTTGAGTTAATTAACTTGGGTGGATGAACTTGCCATGAATCACAAATGCAGTGATCTGTGAAGGTAGAACTTCAACCTAAGTGTGTTATTACAAACTTTATATATGAGACTCATGTTAATCATACTTCAAGTTAATAAAATAACAGCAGGTATTGTAGTGCATCATGACACCAGCATGGGCAGTCACAATAACTACACAGGAACAACTGTCAGAGGAGTATGTGAGGCTTAAAGGAAGAACATTTGGGCTAGAGGCCCACTCCACTTCCCTGCATTTGAAGAATAAACTACTTGTGTTTCATTTAATTAAGCAATTGTGTGCCAATTACAAGTGTAAGATGTACTAGACTGGAGACGAATATGCTAGAAAATGACATTGTGAGCTGTGATATTTTGATGACTTGTGGAATATTGGATTTTTTACCCTTAAGAAACAATGAAAACTATGCTAAGAAAAAAATCAACTTAGATGAACAGTCACATCCAGGGATGGGTTTGTTTTGTCCGTATGGATTCAAAGTTTGACAATTTCTCCTGAGGACGCAGTTCCATTGTCTTTATTCCTTAGCTATATTTTGGGTTGTTGGGTCTATCATCAGACAGGCTTTCTTCTTCCAATGACAACACAGCTACTAGCATATTGAGCTCTCTTCCCAGAAATTCTAAAGATTATAGATTGAGCCAAAGTTGCTCCTTTTGAGTTCAGGCCAATCCACTGCACAATAACTCCCATTAATTGGATGTGATACTGACTGTGAAAGCCTGGCCTCCCTTTTCACTTCAAGACAAGTGAAGAAAGTTTATGTGGGACTCTGAGTGGGGAGTGGTCCCCTCCCTTCTGTGACACTGGAGATAACCATTATCTAGATTTTTATGTTCCTTTATAGTTTTACCACCTACGTGCATCCCTAAACAATATACTGTGGGTTTGCCTGTTTTTGAAATTTATATATATGGAATCAAACAGCTCACATTGTATTTAGACTGACTTTTTTAGTTCAATATTATACTTGTGAGATTTATGCAAAATATTGATCGAACTTGTGGTTTATTCTTTGTCACTGATATATGAAATTCTATCAATATACAGACCACACATTATCTACTATAGTGTTGATGAACCAATTTGTTTTTTTTTCTATTTTTATTTTTTTTTATTTATTTGTTTTTTAAATACATGTATTTTATTATTCTTCATTACATTATTTCCCCCCCCACACCCCTCCGTGGTAAGACAGAATTGATTTACAGAAAAGAATACAGAAAACACCAAAGCTCCTGGTAGAGGGAGAGATTTCAAGTGGGGAGAGAGAAGCTCTCTC
>CAUYRH010006168.1:0-36963 GCA_963574655.1 Perodicticus potto
CAGGCTCACACAGCTGCAGTGACCCCCCTCGGGTCCTACCAGCCGGGCCTGGAGCCCACTGGGTTTGACTCCAGAGCCCTGGCTCAGATACCAGCTGCTGGTCTGGCAGATGAGGAGGAATCAAGTGAACAGTGAGGAATCTGCAGGGTTGAGAGGGTCCGGTTCGTTAAGTTGCCTCTCCTCGGGAGGAGGAGCCCGCACAACACTGCCCGGGTCTCGCTTCAGGGTTTCTGGAGCCTACTAGATAGGAGTTGGCTGCTAAGACAGGTAGCGCTGTCCCAGGGGTGGCAAAAGTGAAACCTGCCAGCACCCTGAGCTCGGGCTCTGGCCTTCCGAACTCTTCAGACGCTACTTTACGCTGTGTGAGCCACCTGAGGTCCTTTGCAGTGCAGAGACCCCAGATACACAGACAGGCCTCGGGTACAGTGAGGAGCAGCAGCAGACTAGTCCCTGTCCTTCTAATGTTAGAGCCTGTCTTCCTACCCACTGACAATGGTTTTCATGTTCATCTCCTGTTCAGACCCTTCCCCATTTCCCTGTTGCCAGAACCGTTTAATTCTCCACAGGTGAAAGCCTTAGTACCCACTTTTTTGGTAAGGCTGGTAAGCTAAGAACAGTCTGTTCATTTTCTTTTTTTTTTTTTTTTATTGAATCATATCTGTGTACAATAATTCAGTCATGGTGTACAGTGTACGGGCTTCAGATACAATCAGAGATATTTTCATCAACCTGATTGTGATAACATTCAAGAGACTTTCTCATTACTTTGTGAGAACAATTTTTGATCCGTATTTAGAAGTTTTCTCCTAACCCTTCAAATATGTACCACCGGTGGGAGGGAAGGGGAGGGAGAGGGAGGGTGGGGGTAGTGAGGATAGAGGGCGGGATCACATGACACTTTTTTAAATTTCTTTGTCACCAATTCTCTCAATCTGCTTCACTCAAACCCTTGACCATCCAAGGAATTCATTAACTATTGCTCCCTGATCAATGTACATCCTTACTTCAAGCTAATCTTCCAGGCAGAATGGGAAAATAGATGTCTGACTTGACTGGAATAAGTCGTGTTCCCCACGATTGTCCTGCTGTGGGGTGCCCATCCTGCTCATGCTCTGACTGAAGGGTGCTGTGATGGGGTTTCATGTCTGTGCTGCTCTCTAATCTGGGCTGATTTTACGCTCCTTGATAACTGATTATGATTGTTGAGGGGAAGTTAGTAGCCAAGCAAAAGTGTGTGCATATGTCCTCATTCCAGTTCCTGGGGCAGTAGTTTTTGCTGAACAATTCTGGACTTTTCACATAAAAGATAGGGAAAGGCTTGGAATTCAATAACTCAGAGCTACCCACAGATTTGAGTTTTGAGTTTGTGTCTCAGCTATCTCAGCTCACTGGCTAAAAGTGATGTGAAATTCTTATCCCCATAGACATGGAAATTCCATGATTTCCTTTTTTTTTTTTTTTTTCTGGTAGAAACAGAGTCTTACTTTATTACCCTTGGTAGAGTGCCGTGGCATCACGCAGCTCACAGCAACCTCTGACTCCTGGGCTTAGGTGATTTTTTTGCCTCACCCTTCCGAGTAGCTGGGACAACAAGCACCACCACAATGCCCGGCTATTTTTTTGTTGCAGTTTGGCTGGGGCTGGGTTTGAACCCGCCACCCTTGGTATATGGGGCCAACGCCCTACCCATGGAGCCACAGGCACCACTCTGAAATTCCATGATTTTCTATCTTCGCCTTGAATGTGAGACTCTATGCTTGTCCTCACTTTTTAGGTAAGCTGTCCAGCACAGTTAGAAGTAACCAGCTCACCCTACAGTCACTTAAAGACTCATGCTATTCATGTCAGAATGTGCAACACTTAACAGCATGCACTCTGGAACCAAACTGTCAGGGTTTGAATCCTATCTCTGTCACTGACTAGGTGTGGGACCGTGGGCAAGGTATTAAACATTTGTGGCTCAGTCACCTCTTCTTTACAAGGGGGGCAGCAATGAAGATCAATTAACTACGTTTCTAGAAAGTGCTTAAAATAGGGCCTGGGACTGAGAAAACACTTCATAATGTTTCATATTATTATTTTTCTATGGATTGGTCACAAGCCGTGTGAGAGTCATCTCAGCTCCGGTGATGTTATTCCAGACATTATTAGGGTATGATTTATTTTGTTCATTTATGTTGTTTGCCACAAGCCAGCAGAGTTTCTTTTCTTGGTATGTGCTGTATTTTCAGAGCCATCATCCCAAAGCAAGGAAAATAATCTCTCCCATAACCACTTCAATAATTAATTTTATGGTCAGTAATTAGTTTTCTCACAAGAAGAGAAACTGATTCTGGCTGATTAATAACAGAAGACGTGTTTCTGTTGCTGTTGCTTTGTTTATTTTGTAACACAGGGGGTAACTCACAGAAATGTTGAAATGCCTGCCAAACTAGTCTTGCCAAGCTATAATGCTATGCTATCCTTAGCACTCCTGGCACCTTTGGCAGTTCTCCCGTGTGGTGTGGATCTTTTAAAATTTATACAAAAAGTATTAATTGAACACTTACAAAGTACCAGGCACTTCTGTTCCAGGACTGCAGCAGAGAGCAAACCTGCCCCTGCTCTTTGGGAACTTGGATTCTAATGGGAAGAGTCAGAAAATAAACAGATAAGAATGGACTACTTTAAAATTCGAATAATGGTTCAATGAAATAAGGTAAAAAGATGCTATCTTATACATTATATGCTTACAAATATACATAGATTGTATCCTGAAGTCACTGTGGGGTTTTGATCTAATTTATACTTTAAAATAATCACTGGTTGTGTGTGAAGAATGGATTCAAAAGAATGGTCAGTGGGAGTGGCCAGAGAAGGTTATTATGGTCGTCCCACCACGAGGTGATGGTGACCTCAACTAGACTGGTACAGTCTGGGGTAGAATTCACTGCATGAGTGAGGATAAGAATGAAGTGATCTACTGAAATGGGAATGAGTAGAGAAAAAGAAGATTCACGCAGAAGGTAAGTTGTGGAAATTCAAGATTTTATGGAAAAGTCATATTAAACTGGGTTATATCATTTATATAATTGTTAAAATATCAAGTGGGAAAGAAATGGGTGTTTAGAAATAGAGAATAATCTCCTCCTTAATATGCACACACACACATATGTGTACCAAGAAGGAGCTTATATGTATACTAATGTGCATTTATGTGTGTGTGTTATTTCAATAACAAATCGAAAGAAAGTATAGTTCCATTATTTGAAAAAGTTGCCATCTTGAAACTGAAATGTTATAAGGTTCCAAGAAACAAAGTTAAGTAGGAGTCTGGGAAGTTAATTTTCATGTATATTTATATCAAGATTTGCTTTCTTCAGTTTAATTTCTTGAAATATCTTGCCTTTTTTTCTAACTGTCTTGACAAAAGTGTGTATGATATATATATTCATACACACACAGAGGAGATAAACATCCCCCCCGGACTCATCTCATTTGGGTAGATATTTTCAAATAAATAGGGCTTGCATTTGTGTTTGCCTCTCACTATGCACGTACCTCCTCCTAGGAGAACAATTTTAATTTTACGAAGAATGTGTCTTAGCAGAGGGTTAGATGACATCTCCCTGCCAAAGTTAGTGGCATAATTAAAATGTGTACGAGGCAGATAGATGGCAATTGACTCCCTGCTGTGCCCTCAAATATAGATTCCCTAAATCACAGGACTTGGTTATGACTACAGCAGTGTGGTGCCTTCTCCCTAACTACCTTCTTCACAGTCCATGCACCATGCAGGGGACAGATTTTGCCTCACCAGCTGCAGGAAAGTGAGATTCAGTACAAGACCAGAGTGCCGTTTTTGCACATTGCCTTTAATTGAGGATCTACAATAACATGAAAGCTTCACATTCACAGAAGAAAAAAATGCTTTTCCATATCCTATGAAGTAAGCTTTAGAAAGTAAACTAACAGTCTTCCAAACAAGCTCAGTGTTCTCATTTAGCAAAGACAAGTTTTCTTGGATACCACAGTTGAATGAAATGTTGCCCCAACTGAAGTGTGTCTTTTGAAGCTGGTAACTGAACCTGACAGTTGTAAAGACAGACTCACAAGGGCAGAGCATGAAGCTTAGGTCTGCAGAAGAAAGAACACTTCGGGTAAGTGACCAGGAAAAAGGGTGTCACTATTTACTACCATTGTGCAACAGAAACGCACGATCTAAGACTGAGAATATTGGCTGCTAAATATATACGAACCCACAGCAATATTAGTCATAATAGCCAAAATGCTGATAAATTAAATATTCATCCACAGAAGAGATAAATAGTGGTGTATTCATGTACTAAAATTATATATAGTCATTAAAATTCATGAATTAGTGCTGTATACAATATCATTGGCACTCACAAACACAGTGGTAAAGAAGAAATCATACACAAGTGAATCCATACTGTTAGAAAATGTACAAAAAATTGCAAATGAGGCAAACTTACAGTGTTAAAAATTGAGACAGTTCTGGGTGGCTCCTGTGGCTAAAGGAGTAGGGTGCTGGTCCCATATACCAGGGGTGGCGAATTCAAGCCTGGCTCTGGCTAAAACTAAAAAATAATAATAATAATAATAATCGAGACAGTTCCTTTCTTTAGGGTAGATGTAGTGTGTTCTGATTGAAAGAGGCTATGGATTATATAGGTAAAAGCAAACCCTCCATGTTTTCTTCTGTAAACACAGAAGATTTCTGTGACCAAATATGTGGGAGGTTCTTCCCATAAATAAGCAAGCAGATATCAGCTAGGGGTCCTCCAATTCTGACTCTACCTGAAAATAGGATCAGACCCCACAGGTTAAGGGGTCAAGCTCACAAAATGCTTCCCACTTCTGAACCAATTTCAAGCCTCAGGTTAGTTTACCTATGATTTTGACCCACTGGCTAGAAATCAGTTCCTGTGATCCCCTCAGGAAACATTTACTTGCATTTATCGGTTTGTTATAAAGAACATTACAAAGTATACCAAGGAAGAGGTGCGTAGAGAAAGCCCTTGGGGAAGGGGTGCAGAGCTTCACGCACATGGGCTCCACCCTCCTGGAACCTCCAACAATCCAGTTCTCTGAACCCTGTCTTTTGGGGGTTTTATGAAGGCTTCATTACTTAAACATCACTGATTAAACAATTGGCCACTGGGATCAACTTAACTTTCATCCTCTCTCCCTTCTCTGGAGGTTGAGGGTGGGGCTTAAAGTCCCAAACCTCTAATCCTGCCTTGGTCTTTCTGGTGGTCAGGTCCCATCCTGACGCCAACTGGGGGCTGCCATCCATTGGTCAACTCATTACCACACACACACAATCACTTTGGAGATTTCAGGATTTTAAGATCTGTATGCCAGGTCCCAGATCACATGCTATGTTTCACAATATTACAGGGTAAAACTTCAGGACCGATGCTACTGTCTACTTCTTGACAAGTGATATTTAAAGGGGTGTGCACTTCAGTATAGTACAAGGGAATTGTGTTTTTGTTTCATTTATCACTCCTATGTGTGTTACACTTCAATAAGGAAAAGTTTTAAAAGTTTAATGAAGAAATTCATTTAAAAGGATGAGTTACTAATGTTCTAGCTAACAGAAATTGTATAGTATCCCTAAATGACCCCAAATGTTACTAAACAGAAGCTTCAATGAAAGAAAAAAAGATATTCTCCTTAAGTTACATTAGCATAAAACCACAGAGGAGAAAAGCTACTATCTGAAGGCAATCCTTTTTGCCTGTGAGGGGAATGGAAATCCCTCTCTAGGAAAGATACTTTGTTTGTAATTAAGAACAAATGAGCTGTTTTGAATGTGGAAAGTGAGGCCAGCTCTGGGCATGGTGTAGAAGGAGATAGCAAGAGTCAGCTGAATTGCAATTCCTAGTGAAACATTAAGGATGGAATTGGGGAAAGTGAGAGTTGGCAGGTGGGAGAAGGACAAGACTGGAGACACGCACAGGGGACCCTATGAAGTTTGCACAGCTTGGGCTGTGTTTCCATTTAGTTTTATATGAATCAAGGAAAAAAGGAACAGCAACAAGAGGTAAATTTAAAGCACAAACAAGAAATGATGAAGTGAAAGAACTAAGAGTAATCTAAGCCTTCTCAAAACAACAACAAATAAACCCTAACAATACTAAGATGAAAGAGAGGGAGATAGAGTTTGAGCTATGTTATTTAACTTGTACTAGACGGAATGATTCCAGCAGCTGAAAACTTCAAGAACATTTGGGTTAAATGAACATCTGTATAGCAGCTCTGTTCACGTCGCACTTTTCATAGTTCATCTTCACCATTACCCTTTAAAGCAGTGGTTCTCAACCTTCCTAATGCCGTGACCCTTTAATGTCATGTTGTGGTGACCCCCAAGCATAACATTATTTTCATTGCTACTTCATAACTGTAATTTTGCTACTGTTATGAATCGTAATGTAAATATCTGATATGCAGGATGTATTTAGGAGACCCCTGTGAAAGGATTGTTCAACCCGCAAGGGGTTGTGATTCACAGGTTGAGAACCGCTGCTTTAAGTTATAATTATTAACCCTATCTTCCACGTACAGGTGCTGAAACTCAAGGCAAATAAGAAAGCCATCCTTGTCCATGCTACAAGTATGCAAAGAAGCCAGAGATCAATAACTACAGGAGAATATATCTGTAAGTTGACCACCCAACTGTAACAAATTGATCAACATGAAGAGGTGGTCAACATAAGGACCTAGGCCTCTGTACTGATACATATATGTGTTGCTTGTCCGGTCTATGAAATTAGGTCAACTTAGGGGGCCACTCAGTATAAGGAGTGGTCAAATATGGAGGTTCCGCTGTATATATTTTTTTCACTGCCTCTGATTAGGTCAAAAAGAAAAATAATTTCCTAAAACTAATGCAAACTAAGTTATCTTTCATCTGTAAATACTTTATCCTATAAATGGATCAAGGCAGGATACAAAGTCTGTTCCATTCTATCTTTTTAAATAACATATTAAATTTGATGTTTGCAAAACCGGGAAATTAATAAAGAAGGAAAAGAAAATCTATTCATTATTCTCTTCACTCAGAAGATATATTACAAGTATACAGAGACAGATAGACCAGACTATCACTCTAGGTCTCAGACCCCATAGCACATTGTTGGAGGAGCAGGAAACAGAATATTACTGCTTGAACTATGTATTAAGGACATCACAGAATCTTCTACTTTAAACACTAAATTGCTTCAACAATCAAATCCCTTTGGAAGTGATAACACATTTAGTGAGCAGCCACCTTAGCAAAAAAGGGACTGTTTTTAGGAACATAGAGGAAGATCCAGGCTTTGAAACAAAATGGACTTGGATTAAGACTTGTTAGAAGGCCAACTCCACCACTTACTGTGTAACTTTCCATCCAGTTAATTTGTTTAGGCTTTGATGTTTCAGTTTTCTTAACTATAAAAGGAGGATCAAGAAAAGGAACAAAATTATCATAGTTCTAGGGATTTTGTAGTCAAGAAAACTACAGCTTGCAGGACAAATCTGGCCTACCACCTGCTTTTGTAAATGAAGTTTTGTTAGAACACAATCAAGTCCATTGTTTACATCTTGTCTGTAACTACTTTCTTGCTATAACAGCAGGGTTGAGTAGCTGTTACAGAGACCATATGGCCCACAAGGTTGAAAATAATTATCAGCAGGATTCTTATTTTTAAAAAAGTTTATTTTTAGAATATAAGGAAAAGAACTTGGTGGTTAGACTCTCCAAATATTGGCCTTTTGAAATTAGGATTTTACTTATAGAAGGGACATTGCCACTGAAAGGATCAGTTTATATTATCTTAATTTTGGAAAAGTCATTAAAGTTAGAAATTCTATCTGACTAGTGCTCTAACTAATTTTGGCCACTAGCATAACAAAAAAAAGCTAGATATCAGTTTGAAAAATCAGGCAAAGGCATTATTATTACTGCAAATAACAAATGTATTGAACATGTAAGGTAATTAATAATATAAGACTTTTGGCTCGGTGCCTGTAGCTCAGTGGTTACAGCGCAGGCCACATACACCAAGGCTGGTGGGTTCGAACCCTGGCCTGGGCCTGCCAAACAAAAATGACAACTATAACAAAAAAATAACCAGGTGTTATGGTGGGCTCCTGTAGTCCTAGCTACTCAGGAGGCTGAGGCAAGAGAATCGCTGAAACCGAAGAGTTGGAGGTTGCTGTGAGCTGTGACACCATGGCATTCTACTGAGGGCAACATAGTAACACTCTGTCTCAAAATAAATAAATAGATAAACGAATGAATGAATAAATAAATAAATAAAATAAGACTTTCTACAAAAACAATGAACTTTGTGATTAAACTGTGTGTTTGTTATTAGCAAAAGTGGCGTCATAAAAATAAAGATTGTCCATGATTTTTGTTAACATAAAAACATTAAAAATATAAATGTTTGCAGGCATCACTGTATCATTACTCTTTAATAACAATATATTAACCATAAGCAGTCATTACATGCTTATTATATGCCAGTCACAGAGTTGTGTAGACAGTTTCTAATGTAATACATTATTGTTTCAGAGATGGAATACTATCTGATCTTTTTATGTGTTTTTGTATTTTCTAAAATTTTTACAGTAATTTGCACTTTAAAGTTAATAAACCAAAGTATTTGGTTTTTACAAGTGTAAAGAAAGGAAAATCTAACAATCTAAACTCATTTAACTTATTATACCCACCCCAGCTTTCATTACTGAGCAATTGTGGGGGGAATGGTAAAGACAGTTAAAAACAAAATAAAGGATAAAGGGGAGTAAAAGTGGTGTTGTCTGTGAAGAAAGTGATAAAATAGACTAAAGAAATATAAAATAATAAGGTAAATAATAATGATAGTAATAAATGAGCTAAGAAGATCTCATATGAGAAAAATAAGGAATTATAAGTTTTATACTATCTCAAGGGCAATCACCACGCTGAAAATGGAGGAAAATGGAAGTAGGATTCAAACAAATCACAGAAAAATTTGAAGGAAGTCATGAAAATACAGTTGGCTTCATCTATAAGCGAAGCAGGCAGGTAGAATAAGAGATTGCCAGAAATCATTTTAATAAAAACATGATTGATACAACCAATTTGAAGTGAGAGGGAAAATGCCTCATTTTTCATGTTTGTATTCTATGGAGAACTGCCACATGGCTGGAAGAATGGAGCACAAGAAGGAAATATATATCTGCGAATAACTTCTACATTTTACACATGTGAGAGAGAAATGAAAGGAAGATTGACAGTTCCAAAAAGCATCCTCAAACACTTTCCCATTCTAAAGGAACCTCATACGGTTGCCTGGAAGCTGACAAGGAGAGAAACAGGTTTCCACTGGCCATGAACTAAGGAGAGAAAAATATCACCAAATTTGCTCTGATAAACAAGGAAAGTGAAGGCAGAACTAATGTGATGTCTGCCTGAAGCTTTAAAACTGGAATCCCACTAGACTTCTTAGTCCTGAGCAGACCCTTGGCAGTCAGGTCCTACTGGAGGAACCAAAAAGACAGAGAAGCTGCTAATGCCCATACTCAGTCTTAGCAAAGAGATTACTAAACAAATTCTCTTCTCATTAACAAGGGTCAGCTACCCTGCAAAGCCCCTTCCCTGATCAAAAACCCACTTCTCTCCTGTACAAAGTTAGGAGGTCCAGTAGGCATTTCCTTTTGCCAACAGTAATCTGAACCAAGAAGAAAGAGATTTACAAGGGCCAGGGATTAAAATAGAATAGATCTTTGGCAAGGAAGGCCTTGTCAAGAGCCACAGACAATATTTCAGCCTTGGGGAGGAAGGTATACACACACATGCGTACACACACACATGCACACGTACACACCCCTACCTATTTTTCTTTTTAACTAAATGAAAGTATATGATGACACAATTGGCCAAGATCCACACACATACCCAAACAAGTTAAATGTTCTTTATCTGGGATATTTCAGTCAACTCAAAATATTTTTAAAAAACAACATATGGTACTTTTTGTGACTTTCTGCCCACTTCACTTTTAAGCGCTTGTAAAATCATGAGCCAAAGTGATATTATCATCTTTAGCCAGGAAGTAATGTTCTGGACGTAATATTCTCTTACCCATGATCAGGAAGAACCAGTAACAATTGCACAGGCATTTATTTCCTTACCAAGGCTATGCTGTATACACTACTTTCATTATCTCACGAATACACACTAATATACACACATACATAGAAGAAAATATATTTATTATGATCACACTTTGCAGGGAAAAAGACTGCGATTATAACTTGACCCCCATTCAGAGCTATCGCAATCAAAATCAGAATTTGAATCAAATCTATCTGGCTCCAAAAGCATGTGTTCTTAATAATGTTGCTATACTATCGAAAGAAATAACAAAAAGATGTTTACTCCAAACAAGGACTCTTGGATGCCTGAGTATGAGGAAGAAAAACATGAAGAAAGAATTTCTCTCTGTGAAGCCTTAGACTTCTTTATAAAGTAGTAGTAGTAATGGTACTTAGTAGTTTATTTTTAAAGGTTAAAATGAGGGGAAGTTTAATGCTTTTATTTTGTGAGAGGTGGAACTCATTACCTATCAGGAAATATAAAACCATTATTGTTGAAAGAAAAATTAGAGGCATTCAGGAGAATGCATTCTAATTCAATAGGTTGTGCCGGGCAACATTAACAGGGTTCATTCTATTCTTCACTCAGGAATGACTGACTCCCTGATCTGTAATCTATAAAGTTTTATTTATATTTTCAGTGAAGCACTTTGACCTTCCAGTCTTCAGCGCTGTATTTACCACAGTAAGGAGATGAAATCAGCACAGTCACTTAAACTCCTAACTTTGTTCGGGATGAAACATATGGGAGGCAAAGCTGAATCCCAAATATAAATCAACAACATATGTAAAATAAGATAATCAGAACGCATAATATATTCATTGAAAAAAATTCCTTTAAGAATAATCATAGCATAATAACCAATATAATATGAAATCCTACAAATATGCATACAATGTTCTACTGGTTACCCAGTGACCTACCACAAAATGAATGGAGATGAAAACTGACCAGTTCAGTTTTTGATTCAAGGACAGTGAGTCCTGCAACTCAATAAATATCGTTAAAAAATGAGTACCTTAAGTCCTAGAAAGCGAATCAGTTTTATTTCTCATGTTTATAAAGCGTAATCACTCACTTTGCTATGTCTCTGCAAGGCCTTCATCTTATCGAACCTCCAACTCTTTTGATAACCATGCTGTATTTTTGCCTGACTCACTTTAACATGTTTCCTTAAATGGTGAAATTATTTCCCCCCAGATGTTTGACTGCCTAATGTTTATATTATTTAACAAACATTCTAACTTTTTCATTACTAGAAGGAGGATTCTGAATGAAATCAGTTGCGTGCTGAATGTGTAATTATTGGGATCTTTAGCATATATGGAACCCATAGATAGGCACTGAAGTCTTGCTGTGAAGGAACTCAAAATAAATGATGGAACCCTAACTGAGGAAACAGATTATTTCTCACCAGGTATTATGGGAATATGGAAAATATTTTTTACTACTTATTTTCTGAAACAATTGGAAAATGCCCCAGGAATGACATTAAGACAAATAATTTATGCCACACAAATCACGAAACCATAAGCAACTTCATTAAACAGCTTCCCATCGGTAGCCTGAAATAAAACAGCTGGCTTGACTGTTGGATATTGAAGAAAAAATAAAATTCCTTTGGCAATCAAAATCCCTTCTTCCAGATTTATAATAACTTCCTTTATTTAAAATGACCCACAGAAAACAAACCAGCCTAATTAATGCTGACAATTTGAGAAAAATCCAATCAGATGTTTGCTTTAAAAAGGTCCTGGATGTTTTGTAGCAATAATATTAGTAATACCTAGCATTTACTGAGTGCTTGCTTTGTGCCAAATGTTATTTTAAATGTTTTACCTCTCTTAACACATTCAGCCTTCATGAAAATCCTGTAAGTAGTATTAGGACTTGCTACATAATTTAAGGAGCCCAGTGCAAAATGGTAATACAGAGCCCTTTGTTCAAAAGGATGGCTTGACTGTTGGATACACGTTTGTTTGTTTCATTTTATTCAGCAGTCTCTCTCTCAAGCTATCATGGTGCTTTTTAATTCATTATTTCATATATGGGCAGCCAACTCTGAGTACTATCCTTATTTTAATAAAAGGGTACTGGGGGCAAGGAGTGTGAAACATTCATCTGGACAGGTAGCTGTGCCAGGGAGGGGCACATGACGCAACTGAGCCAATGAACACGATGAGGCCTCATCAGGCATCCAGGGAGGAAGACTCATTTCTCTCACTGGACTTCAACATTGAAGGGTATGGAGCTGCTGCCACCATTACTCTTCCATGAGAGGATTAGCCTAAAAGCAGTGAAGTAGGAGACACAAACTAAGCTAGATTTGTGATATGTTTTTAATTGTTGGCCAGGTTATATTTCCTTTGGATTTCTCAATGACATTAGCCCATAAATTTTATCTGTGGTGGATTCCAGTTTCTGTTGGGGTTTGGGTAGAAAATGTTCTTCCTGCTCCACTACCCCACAAAAAATGTCCACTTCCTAATCCTGAGGCTATGTTACCTTACATGGCAAAAAGGACTCACAGAGGCGAGTAAAATAAAGATCTTGAGATCTGGAGATTATTCTGAATTATCTCAATGGCCCATTATAATCACAGTGGTCCTTATAAGGATGCAAGAGGGCCAGAGAGGAGGAGATCTGATGACAGAAACAGAGGTCAGACTGATCCAGGTATTAGGAACCAAAAGAACAGACGCAGCCTCCAGAAGCTGGAAAAGGCAAGGAAATGGATTTCCCTCTAGAATGATCCTCCAGAAGGACCCCTCCTGATATATTTCAGATTTACAACCTCCAAAACTATGAAATATACACCTGTGTCCATTTACGATGCTAAATCTCTGAATGCTAATTTGTTACAGCAGTAACAGGAAACTCATATAATATCTTTTGCAGAAAAAGTCCCAATTAACACATATTTATATCAGGGTGCCAGGTAGAAGAGCATAATTCATTTAAAAATGATTAAAAGTAGCGTAGAGCTGTCACCAATGCCAACATAAATTTGTTTGCAATTTCTTGTGCCCTTCTAACTAAAGAAACTTGGAAGAAGGTGACTATCGCTACCACCATTTCACTAGTAGCATTTGATTATATTATAATTATGCCAATATGTGAGCTTTTTCTGTCTTGAAGAATTTATTGCCTATACTATGCTTAGAATAGGCTGTAATATCTAGTGATAAAGTCACTATGGGAGATTCTAAAGTTTCAGAAACAGACTCATTAAAACAGGCATGCTCAACCTTTCTCCTGCTCCCTACATCTCTCAGGGATACTACGCACACATCAGAAAGGTACATTCAAGTTTATGAACCTGCTCCCTTCCTCCTCGTGTGAACCTTATCATTAGCAATAACTGCCTTCCTGTTGTGTTAGCAAAGAGAAGCAGGACATGAGAGCAGAGAGCTGCAACACTCCACCTCTGTTAACTTGGACACTGGATATGTGTGTGTGGGAAACTTATGTTCCTTACTGGAAATATCTGGAGGATTACTACTGGAATCCCTGCTGGAAATACATTTGCATGAAGGATGCAGAAGACTGTTAATAAAAAGGTCATCTTCAAGGAATAGTTCCTTATAAGTTCTGGAAGACACAGGCAATTCTGATGACCGCAAGGAATGTGGCACTCTATTTGTGAGTATTACAATTCTAAAAGTACATCAGATTGTGTATGAAGCCAGCACATTGTACCCCATGATTGCACTAATGTACACAGCTATGATTTAATTTAAAAAAATAAAAATATAAATTGTAGATTTATAAAATAAAAAAATAAAAATAAAATAAAAAGATTGAAATGGCAAAAAGCCAAAATCTTCAGAGGAAATAAACATGAGAAAGTACTAACATTAAAAACCAAGGCATTCAAACTGGCATTGGACATTCAGTCTTTAGCAAAGTTAAAGTTAATTTCATTAGTATAGCTTTCACACACTGATGGTGAAGTGCCTGACCTCCAGCCCCGGAGGAACCTAGCTTCCAGGAGGAGAAGTGGAGAGCCAGCCTGGAGGGGTGGAGGCCTCCATAGGATGCCCAATACACACAGCTCTAACAGCCGGGCCAAGATAAGACAGTGAAGGCAAAGAAGACAAGTTCATTCCTAGAGAGGACTGGGGCAAATGGAAGATTTCAGCAAAATATAATGGGGAAAAGACCAGACAAATATATAGTTTGCTTTAGATCATATGTCTGGATATTTACTTTCAATGACAACTTATTAGTCATTGAATAACAGCAGGTAGTGAAGTTTGAGGTAATGACAACTTAGTCCTAATACAAAAACACAATTACTGATGTGGACTTTTCCTTTTCTTCTTTCTAATTTACCTTTTTATATGAACACAAGTAGTCCAAACCTTTCTCTTCTCTTCTCTCCTCTCTCCTTTCCTCTCCTCTCCCCTCTTCTCCCCTCCCCTCCCCTACTTTCCCCTCCCATTACCTCCTCTCCTCTCCTCTCCTCTCCTCTTCTCTCTCATTGTCATACACACACACACACAGAGTTGAATTCGAGCTCTTGGCTTTTGGCCATGTATACGTATTTGTGATTTCAAGGCGATTACCAAGGAAGAGAACTTCTCTGTCTGCTCCAAGGGTAGGACCACATAAAGATTGCTGTTACCAAGGCAGGAGAATTTGCCCAAACTCAGTCACAGACACCTTGTACATTTTTTCAGAGAGAGAACGTGGCAGTGAGTAGGTGTGGTTTGTTAAAGGCAGGCTAGTGGTAGAGAGAAAAGAAGTGTGTGGAAAAATTGGTTAATATTTTCCATGTGTGAAATAAATTAAATATTTAGTAGTAATCACTCAACATCTTTGCTCAGCCATAGTCCAATAGAAGTACAACATGAGGCCTCTAAGGCCATGTCTATGGGCAGCAAGGAGATATTCTATCAGGGAATGAGGGAAGAGAATAAGCCAGGTGTCAATGCTGCCTGAGGTCCCAAAATGGTTCCTATTCCTCCCTGATCTATTAGTAAAATTTTTGTTTCCTAAATCGTAGGTACTTAGAGGTAGTTCTCTAATTTAAAAAAAAAAATAGAAAAAAAATAAGGAAGCAGGAAAGGGAGAGGGACTAAAGTGGTTTTAACATTTCCCTCAGCTTGACTAAATTTTAGACAGGCTTTTTCCTGCCCACATGTCCCCTTCTCCTTTATATCAGATAATTTATAATTGCAAAGATATGCAATCAGCCTACATGCCCATCAACTGATGAGTGGATAAAAAATGTGGCTTATATAAACATGGAGTACTACTCAGCCACAGAAAGGAATTACATAATGTCATTTGCAACGACTTAGATGGCAGTGGAGAATACTATACTAAGTGAAGTATCTCAGGAATGAAAAATAAAACCTAGATATTCTCACTAATAAGTGGACAGCAAATGGTGGGTATGCACAGTCATAAAGTGGAGTGAAGGGCAGAGGACACCAAGTGAGAAGAGAGGGAAATGGGTGAGGGATAAAAACTTTCCTACCAGATACACATATGCTGCTCTGGTGATGGGCGTACTAACAGACCCTGACTTCGTCATTATACAATCAATTTATGTAAAAGAAGTGTGCCCCCTTAAAATTTTGAAAAACGGTTTTAAAAAGGATTTACTTGAGAAAACATGTAACTGTGAATTATTTCTCTGCACCTGTGAGATGTAAATCTTCTACAACCTAGAAAAGGCTTTCACAAAGCCCCTGGAGCCATCCCTTTGAAATGTAACCATTAGGAAAAATAGGCCCCTATCTCCCAGTGTGGGTGGTGGGGTAGGAGTCTAACTTTGGTGAAAGACAAGCAGCAAACACAGAATGTTTAATCACATTGAGCATCCTCCCTACTTTCTGTCCTCTAGCACTTTTCCATTAGCATGTCTCAGCCTTTAAAAATCCTCCTGCCTTATGTTTCAGCAGAGTTGAATTAAATATTTCTCCCCTATCTAACAGCCCTGAACCCTATTGCAATGTTTTAAATAAAGTCTTTCTGGCACAGTTTTCCCTTCATAAAGGAAGGACCCCAATTCATAATTTGGAAGTTGGGGTTACAAATTTTGTAACTTTAACTCTGTTCTTAGCTCCTTGCCTTCCCTGTGCTCTCATCCAATTGAAATGGTCTCTGTGTTCAGTCCTATCTATTTCTCCTAAAGGCTAAGAAAGCTGCATCTAGAGTATGGTTATAAGAAATAGAATTAGACCAGGCAACATTGGAGCCAGGTTGAGCCCCCAGGCTCTCCTTCGTCTTACTTTTTCTGCCGCATGATCATCAGTCCTCTTCACTCATTTCTTCAAGACGTATTTATCGATCACTTGTTTTAAGCCATGCCCTGTGATAAACCTCATGTACTCTCCACCAGAACTTAAATAGACCCACACCAAGATATATGCTTTTGAGTATGGATATTCCATACTCTCTCATAGGCATTTTTTTTTAAAACAAAATAGTACATTCTTAACGAAGAAAAATGACAACTTAACCAGGTAATTAAATGAGTTAAGGAACAAGGAATAGTTGAAAGGCAGTTTGCATAAAATATACCCCTAGAAAATATGGTGTACACAGTCAAATGTAGATAATTTCATCAAAGGGACCATCACACATTATTAAAGATGTCTACAATAGAGAAAAAGGGTCCAGAAGCGTTTTCCTATAGCAGCCCACTCTTTTGAATTTATTCCTCTTATTTTCTATGACAAGGAAGTGAGAGTGGTTATTGGCTTGGCATTTTGTTGATTAAATCAAGTCTCCACAGCACTGCAAGTCAAAAATATTTTCCCCCGAAGAACACCTTTAATAGCCTATCACTCATGTTTAAGGAGAGAAATAAAGAAGAGAAAAAATAAAACTACATTTTGTAAGAAGATAAAATTCCATTGTGTTCAAGTATTTCAAGCATAAAACCTTCTGAAATCCACTGTCAGCTAATCGCTCTGCTCTATAGGAGTAAACTGTTCCCTGTTTGCAAAGCAATTAACTCTTTCAGACCTCAAAGGACAGGACAGTACTGTTTATCACACATCCTATAGATGAGGCTTCAGGTGTTTAGGGTATAAAACATCCAATTACCCCTCTTTGGAGTTATTTTCTGTCTTTCAGAGGGCATTTTGATGTTTTTATGACAGCATTTTATCCAAGGAAAAGAAGAAAATACATTGTAAACATTTGGGTGTTTCACACTGATAGTATCTCTGTGGTTTCAGAAAATGGCTTTGGCACACTTCCCCACATAATAACTGTACTGGTAAAACAAATACTAAACCCACAGTGCCGAGGACAATGGAATAGGAACTTCCTAGTTCTATAAAGAACCTCAGCTATTGTGGAAACACTTTTAAAGACCAAATAAAATAATCTTTAAAGCTTTTTTATGCCTTATTATAATGGGTTATTATAGCATCAACAAATAAGTAGGTGAGAAGGCAGAATAGTATAATAATTAAGAAGATGGGATTTGGAGTCATGTGTACCTAAGGTCCTGTCTCAGCTTCATCATTTTATCCTTATGTGACCTTGGGCAGGTTATGCTCCAGGGATGTTTCGCCACACGTAACAGCAAGCTATTAAAAGCTACCTTAGAGTATTATTCAGAGAACTGGGAGAACACCCCGAACAACGTCTGGCACATTGTAGGAATTACATAATTGGCAGCTCCTATTACTATGTTCATCCCGTAAAGTTAATCTGAAGTTTTCATCCTGTTACAAGAAAAAAGTAGGATTGGAAAATAAAGCAAGCTGTTACCTGATTAGTTAAACATTGGACTTCTTAGAAAAACTGTTTTGAGCTTTGTTTCTGTTAAATCGAGCAAAATAAGCTCCACAGTTCAAGTTCCTGTTTACATCAGCCTTGTCCTGTTGATATTAGAGAATCAGTCAGTCTAATCTGAGACTCCTGAAAACACGTGACACATCTTGAAAAAAATGACGCTCACTCCAAGTGAAGCTCTGTGAAACTTCATCTCTTAGATCGTTGGTAAAAAACAGCCAGAACAAATGTGTGATTTAAATGGGGAAAATGCTTTAAATGTATAGTACTCAATTGTCCAAATTGTTTCTCTACCATGGCAACATGAATATAATGAGGTGCTGGAGGACAGACTGAGAATAGTGTGGGTGGCTCAACGGAGTAGCACAGCTGGACTTTGTAGGTAACACACAAGGTAACCATGAAAGCCAAAGCTCTATGGCCTCGAGAGCTTCTACTGCCACATCCACAGCACAGATGGGTCTCTTTGAGACCAAGAAATCTCAAGCCACTCTTTTATCAAAATGTATGTTTATTGAATTTACCTCAGAAGAATCCTTAAGAAATAGTAGAGGGTACCAGTTAAAAATACAACTGGCTCTGGCATAAAAACTTACTTAGGTCCAGTCTGCTCTGCCCCTTCCCAGCTAAGTGACTTTGGAGAGATTTCTGATCCTCCCCGACTCAGTTTCCTCAATTGTACACACATATATAGGTGTTTGAATTGTATAGCTCAGTTTCAGAATACTTCCAGAACTGCATCTCTATGTAAAGTATACTGTCTGGTTCACAACTTCTGGTCCTTAGGATACCACGCTTTCCATAGCATGACTTTGGATCCTTGGCCACAGGTGATTGCCCAGAGACTGCATCTGGCTGAAGAGCAGCTAATCTACAATCTCATTTTTAAAATTATGATCTATACCATGTAATAAAAAAGAGATGATTTGGGCCAATCAGGCTCCCTTGTAAATCAGAACCAATAATACTTGAGCCCATTAGTGATAGGAGGTAAAGTGAAGGATGCTGTGAAGGAGAGTTTGGGGCCATGGCAAGCTGTGTTAATTACACGTTAATCACTTTAAGTGTGTGATTGCTGAGAGGACTCACAGGACTCAAAGGGTTTATTACAAGCAAAAAATATAGTTCGGCAGCAGCAGGGGAAGGATTTGCTTGGAGAGGGGTGCACGGAGCTCAGACTCAGGCTTCTTTGTCCTCTTTTGTCTGATTTGGGCTGCACAGACACTGCTCTATTTCCAAGTCTCAAACCTTCACTAGTGTGTGCAAAGCAAAGGTGGCTCATGATGGAGGTCTCTAAGAACAAGCTATATGACCAAACTTAAACACTGAAATATTCCTGATCTAAATAAAAAATCCAATTATTATCATACTAACCAATGCTGACAGGCTGGCATGTTCTTGTCACGGATGCATGGTTAGAGAATATTATACATTTTTAGGTAGAATATTTCATGCTGTTGACCAAGTGTCAATGGCCCCAGGGATGAGCAAGAGACCGATGAGATCCACTGGGATGAACCCTTCAGGTGCACATGTTTAAACCATACTTGAATGGAGACTATGAGTAAGCCATTCAATGGAAAGAGGAGAGGTTCACGGAGGAGATGGAAACTAGAAATGAATTATCATGAACGGGAGGTGGGACTGGGAGAGCCAAAAGGTTTTAGGGCTTCCTTCCTTCCAGATCCCATTCATTTTCTCTTTATTCAAGTAATCTGTGTAAGTACTCCTCTTTAATAAATGAAGATATGAAGAACACTCTAGCTCAGTGGTTCTCAATCTTCCCAATGCTGTGACTCTTTAATACAGTTGCTATGTTATGGTGACCCCCCAACCATAAAATTATTTTCATTGCTAATTCATAACTGTTATGAATCGTAATGTAAATATCTGATATGCAGGATGCATTTAGGTGACCCCTGTGAAAGGGTTGTTCGACCCCCAAAGGAGGTTGTGAACCACAGGTTGAGAACCACTGCTCTAGTTTGATCTTTCTTAGACACAGCAATTACATTTCTTTCACCTGAGTTTCTGAGACAAATGTTAAGATGTAAGGGAGGCCAGTAAATCACATCTACCCCTCCATAGGCTGTCAACTAAGCCATTCACAGGAATAAGGGGATCATTATCAACATACTGGTTTACAACAAGGAAACGGCAGAAGTAGTATGGGGTAGAATGCAAACCCTCCCCAGTAATAGTTCCCCAAGGAAATCTGAACTATTTGAGGTAAGTGTGTTCTTTATCAGTCTCAGCAACCAAACAAATCAGTCTCCCTTCCATGGGAAATGATGAGTTAGAAAAAAACTCTAAGTGTTGTTGCAACTGAAGTCCTATCACTTCAGAACAGGAGATTGAATTGAAAGGAAGATAACTGACATGATAGAAAATATTAGTGATTCATTAAAATGTCCCACAGAGAATCTTTACTTTTGCTTGAAGTTCTCTTTGTTCCTTTATTCTCTATGAACTGCACCCCTGGAGTTACCTCATATGCATCCCTACATAATAATCCATCCTAACAGAGGGGCAAAGAGTACCCCCCCACCCCACCCCCGGCTCAGAGTAATTTACCTTCCATAGCAAAACACTGTAAGAGCAGTTCTGGCTAATGAGGGTGGCACCAATCCTTACAGCATCTAAAGTTCTCTGAGTTTAGAGGGAGGAATGGATTTTGCTCATGGAAATCAGCTTGCCACTTTGCACTTCTGTAGCAAATAAAAAATTGCCAGCAAACTCAACTCATTGAATGTTCAAGAATTAATCAGCTTCCCTTCACATTAGTCTCCCATTTATCTCTGTTCTTCGAAGATTCTTTCTGACACCACAATTAGGGAAGCTGAAACACTGAAATAAAAGCATCTACTATAGTCGCTTCTCTCCAGTTAGAAACACAAATTATTAGGAGAAATCTAGGCGACTGTCTGCAGAGATGTGTCTTCCAGTCCCTTGTAACAGACTCTTTTTATAAAATGTCATGAGGGGTACTAATTGGTTTTCCTGGTGTGTGTGTGTGTGTGTGTGTGTGTGTGTGTGTGTGTGTGTATGTGTGTGTGTCCAGCCCTGCACCACACCACAGTTCTGGTAATGGCCATGTTAAGATACAAAAATTCGAGTTTATATTTCAAAGTGAATGCAGATGTTAAAGAATACACACACAAATGATGTGATATAAAACAACTAATCACTTAAGAACACCAACTAATTCTCAATTCCTAGTTTCTCATGAGTCTGGACTCAAGTCAGACATATGGAAATAAGGGAGGGCCAAAGCATCAAAAGACACTATTCCATTCTTACATTTCATTATTTTAGAAAAATAGTTTAAATATTTTTTATTTAAATATAACCATAATTTTGATTTAAAATAAGATACATGACTTCCCCAAACCTATGAAGGAAAATGAGATATACTCTATGTAGCAAGTTAAATAAAATAAAAGTAACAGGAAATCTGACCCACCTCCTCTCCATAGCAGTGGCTAGGGTGTGGGTGACCGGCAGAAATGGAGAACCTACACGTCCTCAGAGGCACACTCTCCATTCCCAAGCAGAAGCTGGCCTCGTGAAGAAGGCCTCTTATAAAAAGAAACAGCAAGGAACTGATAGTTCCGATGTTCTCATATCCCAGTGCTATCAGCTTTCAACTCACTTACTCACCTATAGCAATCGCGTCTTCATTTTCTATGCTGGTTTAGACACTCTGCCATGTGCTGTAGTGCAATATTTCTGGAAACCTGTAGTCAAGGGTGGCCAGTGATTTTATTAGTGTCTGTAGGACATTTTTTCCCCTTTAACCCAGCTGTAATCTATCTCACTAGCCCAAAGCCCATCTGAACTGAGCTATACTCAGCTATTTTACTCTATGATAGGCCAATCCACCAATTTTAAATTTTCTTACATTTTTCCTAACAAATTGAAAAGGTTAACATACCACACCATAAGGATATCTTTTGTTCTGTCAAATTTTGATATTCATGATATGGATTTTTTTTTCTCTCTCCACACATTTCTGTTCCCATTCATTCAGATACTCCACGCTTATTGATAGCAACATGCTATAATAATTGCTATGGCAAGATAGATCACCTACCAACATTTCCAGTATTTTCTCAAGCCTTATCTAACCCCAATTTAATGCTATCTCAACAAGTTACCTCATACTTGATTTTTACTTTTTCCTTTTATTTTCAATCTGACAGAAAACAGAAATAATTTGTTGTAAAAGATTCATATACTGCAGATACAGGTGAAATAAAATGTAAAAGTTCATCTCATCATTATTCTACATTACTGTTCTCTAGGGGTAACCAATGGCCACAATTTGGCATTAGTTTTCTATTCTCTCTGCATTCATATGCCCACATGTATAAAAATGTGCATATAAAAGGGACACCCACATAATACATAGAGATACACACACATGCATGAACGTATACATGGACTTTTTTAATATAAATGGGATTTTCCTACAAAGATCATTGCACAGCTTACTTTTGTCCTTTAAAGATATGTGGTTAGCATCCTTTCACGCTAGCTCAGTGGAGTTTTGCCCATTTTTTTTTACTTCAATTTAATGTGAGGGTACAAACAACCAGGTCACAATATCTGAATTTGTTAGGTAGAGTCCATCCTGCAGCTGCATCCGACACTCAGCAAGTACACCATATACCCTATGTTGTGCCCATTAAGTTACAACACACTTTCTGATCCAAGTTATGGCTGTCTGATTTCATCTTTTTGGACTGTCTATGTATCTTGTAGGTGGTCTACGTAAGTATAGTAGAATCATATTCAAAGAAAACCAGGTAAAAGCAAGATATAAAACTAAATAATGTGCAGTATTAACAGTACTAAGCTTTGAGATAAAAATGGGTAGCTTAGTCATAGATAGACACAGAAAACAGACTAAATATAACACATTTTAACATTACTATTTTGTTATCTTAGAGGAAATATTACTGATATTTTAAAAATTCATTCTCTTTGAATTTTAATAATTCTATGTTTAATTATATGTAACTTTTAGGTAAGTAACTTTATAATATACATAATGCGTGAATATAGAGACATTGTATGTAAATAGGTACAATATATAAATAGCTAAATATATTAATTGTTTCCAATATGTTAGGAAATAGATTAATATAAAACTATGATGGCTCAGTGCTCGTAGCACAGTGGTTAAGGCATAGCCACATACACCTAGGCTGGTGGGTTCAAATCCAGCCTGGGCCAGCTGAACAACAAGGACAACCACAACAAAAAATAGCCAGGCACTGTGGTGGGCACCTGTAGTCCCAGCTACTTGGGAGGCTGAGGGCAAGAGAATCACTTAAGCCCCAGAGTTTGAGGTTGCTGTGAGCTGTGATACTACAGTACTCTACCAAGGGCGACATAGTGAGACTCTCTCAAAAAAAAAAAAAAAAGAAAAGATGAATATAAAAATATGATATAAAATTTATTTTATTATTACAGAACAGAGTGATTACATTCTCTATTATGAACCAGACAAGACAGAGATTTATAACTTACAACAAAGTCACTTCTATGATTTCTCTTTAGCCTTTCAGTTCTACCCATCAACACAGAAGAATAAATATACTCGTATTTGTACTTGTCTTCCAAAATATAAGATGTATAAAATCTTACCTTTTATGAATAGTATAAAGCATGATAAAATACACACATTCAAATTAGCATTATGTTTCAGTCTTTTAAACCAATAAAAAGGTAGCAGCCTAACTGAACAATTTCAACAGAAAAGGCTTTCAAGATGTAGCGACGGTATTAACTGATGAACCACAACAAAATCCTGAGTTATTGGCAATCCTCAAGTCTAAAGCAAGGCATCCTATATTGTGATTTATAATTTTAAGTGTACTGAGCAGTCATCCCTCCGAGGAGAGCTGAAACAAATACATCACAGACAATTAAGGTCACCAATCAATGCTTCTAAGAAAAATGCAATCTCCAAAAGTAGGTTGAAACAGCTTATGGACAAATATCTAAATGACACATGTTTACTCCTTCTTGCTATGTAGAGAGACAAATCCGAATTAGCATTGTTACAAAATATTTTCTCATCAAAATGAAAATGATAAGCAATCTGTAAAAAGCAATGCAAGAGAAGTCTAGTGTTGCTTTTTAATAAAAAGCATTAAAGTAGCATCTGGGTGCACACAATCAGCTTTTTTTGGTGTCAGAGATAAATTATTATTCCAAAAGGACAAGAGTCCTAAATCTACCACTAATGAAGAACAAAAATAAAGAAAAATATCATTTAATAAAGGCATTATTTATAAATGTGGAGGTAATGTTCAAGTTGAGATTTTATGGCATTTCTTATTAGGCTCAGAAGAGTTGAATGAGATTAAGAGAAATAGCCAAATAGAAACACTTTCCAGACTCACACCCCTCCTCCTGCCAAACCAGTCCTCTTAAGAGTTTCTCCTGCCCGCCAAAATTTGGTTCATATTCCTCTCATTTGCCCTACTCTTCCTATCATAGCCTAAGTCATCTTCGAAACACAGGTTAAGACCACTCGCTCCTAAAACCATTCCCTATCACAACAACCCACAGTAATGTCTCCATCTATCACCCCTTATGTATCTATCATCTATCTACGTCTCTGTACAGATGGAGAGATCTTTGACTGGTTCCTGTGTGTGGACTACGCTACCTCAATTCAGTTGTAAGCCACTTGAAGGCAAATGTTCTGCTTATATAGCAGGTCCTTAAATAATGACATTGCATTCTTTTTTTATTTCAGATTAATATGAGGGTACAGATGATTAGGTTACATTATTTGCATTTGTTAGGTAAAGATGAAGTTGTAGTTGAGACCTTCAATCAGGAGGTGTGCTGCATAGCCTTACATTGTGCACATCAGGTAAGAACTTACTAATCCCCCTTTTTCCTCCCCTCTCCCTTCTCTCCTCCCCCCTCCACACACTTGAATTTAATTTAATTTTCCTCTCATGTGGTGATGTTTTGTTTATCTATTGGTTTCATATTAGTATTGAATACATTGGATACTTGCTTTTTCATTCTTGTGATACTTTACTAAGTAGAATACTCTTCAACTCCATCCAGGTAAATACAAAAGATGTAAAGTCTCCATCTTTTTATGGTTGAATAGTATCCCATGGTATACATATACCACAACTTGTTAATCCACTCATAAGTTGATGGGTATTTGAGTTGATTCCACATCTTGGTGATTGTGAATTGAGCTGCAATGAACATTCTAGTGTAAATATCCTTATGGTAAAATGATTTCTTTCTTTGGGTAGATACCTAGCAATGGGATTATGGGATCAAATTGAAGATTTCTTTTAGCTCTTTGAGGATTCTCCGTACTTTTTTTCATGGAGGCTATATTAGTCTGCAATGCCACCAGCAGTGTAAAAGTGCTCCTTTCTCTCCACATCCATGCCAGCATCTGCAGGATTAGAACATTGTGATGTGGGCTGTTCTCCCTGGGGTTAGGTGATATTTCAGGATGGTCAGAAATGTCATTTCATTCAATCTTGTGTCTTACAAAATTAATGAGAAAAGATGTCAATTTCCATTTGGGGCCACTGCTTATAAGAAGTCTAAACATTCTTTCCATTTCTGTGTGCTTTTTCTCTGGGCACTCTGATTTCTTCCCACATCCCAAAGATGTGCACATGAGGTTCCTTGTCACATCTGCTCTAGCCATAGTGAATGTGATTTGTGTGTGAGTGTACATTGCTATAGGAAGGTGTCCTGTCCAGAGCTTGTTTCCACCTGGAACCCTGAGCTACCAGGACAGGCTGTCATTCACCCATGACTCTGAATTGGAATGAGTAGATAAATAATATTTTGTTTTTATTAATCATTCTTAAATATATGTGTTTAATACATGTTGGGATTTTATGATATTTATTTCAATGTTCAATATTAGAAGATTTTTTATCTTTATTCAGAAGTTTGGTAACATTTTTATTACAGAAATACATGGTAGGAACATAACTCGTCTTTATACTAAATTAGCCAATGGAAAAAATTGGCTTAGTTATACGTCCTTTGGCTTACAGTCACAGTACCCAAGTAAGGACTGACTGCAGACTATCTCTGACCAGGTGAGAGCCTCTAGCTATATTCATATTACAACTCCCTCCCTATCCATCTGGTCTCATTTAATCTTTTAATTACCAGCAATTAACCATGATGTGTCAGATCCTAGACACCAGGGAAAATGTCAGGGAACAATGGCAGTGAGGGGTAATGCTCAGAGTCTCATACAAAAAGCTCTCTTCCATGATGAGAGAGAAATTATTGAGGACACATTCCCAGAATGTCTGATTCTTCCCTGGGAAGCAAGGACAGCTTGCTGCTGGGAATTCAGATTTCCCAGGGAACAGGAAGAAGATGAAGAAGAAAGAGTTTTCAAAGATGATGATAAAGGTACAAACTATTGACATAAGAGAAACCCAGTAACTCTGTACAAGAAATTGAAAGAAATTTACCATTGTTGGCATTTGAAGTTCAGGAAGGGAAGAGGCAAGGAAAAAGACTTGGTCAGGTCCCTTGTGTCCAGGTCACGAAAGACCAGTTGTGCTCCTAAGGATTTTGAACTTTATCTTGAAGTAAATGTAAAAACCACCCCTATAAAAACATCAAACAAAATATATTAAAGGGAAGCAAGGAACAACCCGTAGAAGTTAAGAGAAATAACTCAAGAAGAACTTACAGATTGACAACAGGCAAGTATCTGCAGCAAAACCATGAATAGTGGTAATTATTAATGACTGAATGAGAAAAAAATGAACTTTCAAAAGAGATTTAGAAAAAAAGCAGTAAAAGCGATAGGACAAAAGCAGGAAAGTATTTGCCACAGAAACTACAAGACCTGTGCTTTTATAAGAGAAGGGCAGAGCAACCCAGAGCACAGATCGTGCTTTAACTACCCTTCTCCACAAAAGGAACTAGATTTCTTAAAGTCATAGTTGATTTTGTGCTAGGGGTAGAAAACATACAGATGATCTTGGAGTATTTTATAGTGCCAGAAAATAAGAAAGTGATTTTAAAAAACACATAGATGGGAGCCTATTAGAAGAGTATGGTAGCAAATTTCCAGAGCTCCCAATTGTCAGTCCTAAAAATCTTTGTGCAAGAAAATAAATAAAGTGGTATGGAATTATGTGAACCAACTATAAAACAAATGTCCATAAGTCCATGTTGATATAAATAAATAAAAAATAAATAAATGTCAGAAAATAGAAAAATCTCCCAAATAAGAAAAGAACAAATAACCCCATTTCTTTGGGAGCAAGAGACTTGAACAGAAACTTCTCTGAAGATGATAGGTGAATGGCCAATAAATACATGAAAAAAATGCTCAACATCTTTAATCATCAGAGAAATGCAGATCAAAACTACTTTGAGACATCATCTAACTCCAGGAAGAGTAGCCCACATCACAAAATCCCAAAACTATAAATGTTGGCGTGGATGTGGAAAGAAGTTTGGAGAATTCTCAAGGACCTAAAAGTAGACCTACCAATCGATCCTGCAATTCGTCTACTAGGTATCTATCCAGATAATCAAAAATCATTTTACAACCAAGA
This sequence comes from Perodicticus potto, assembly GCA_963574655.1. NCBI lineage: Eukaryota > Metazoa > Chordata > Mammalia > Primates > Lorisidae > Perodicticus > Perodicticus potto. The sequence goes on from CAUYRH010006168.1 coordinate 27,496, forward strand.
CATCTGCTCCAGAATGTTTATTGCAGCCCAATTCATAATTGCCAAGTCATGGAAGCAGCCCAAATGCCATCAACCCATGAATGGATTAATAAATTATGGTATATGTACACCATGGAATACTATGTAGCCATAAAAAGAATGGAGACTTTACATTTTTTATGTTCACCTGGATGGAACTGAAACATATTATTTTTATTAAAGTATCTCAAGAATGGGGGAAAATGTATCCAATGTACTCAATACTATTATGAAATCAATACATAATCACCTACACATTCATATGAATGATAAAACGGAACTATAATCTGAAAGAAGGAGGGAAGAGGAGGAAGAAGAGACAGGAGGATAGGAGGAGTGAGGGTATTTGGTGGGACCTCATCCATTGTACAAAATGCAATGATACATTTCAAATCTATTAAGAGTAGAGTATAAATGTCTGACCACAACAAATAAGTAATTGAGGTGATAGTTATGTTAATTAGTTTGATGTAAGCATTCCACATTGTATAACAAATCAACACACTGTATCCCATAAATGTACACAATTATGATTTAATTTAAAAAAGAGTATACATAGACCCTTCATCCTTGAGAAGGCAAAACATAAGTCTTCACTCTTTAGGTGCAGACTGCACATAATAGCTTCCTCCCAAAAATAAAATGTGGGAAAGGAGAATATAAAGAGTGAATTGCAATGGAGAAGCCTAACAAAGTCAATGTTAATAGCAGTAAGTAATATTGGTAGAATGTACCCCTGATATGATGAGATAAAATGCCACTTTCCTTCTGTGATCTTCCTCCCAAAGACTCATAACCTTATTCTAATCATGAGTAACACCAACTGATAAACGGTCTGCAAAATAACTAACCTACTATTCTCAAAACTCTCAATGTCACCAAAAACAAGGAGAATCTGAAAGACCATCACATCTGAAAGGAGCCTAAGAGACATTATGACTGAATGTAAAATGGTATCCTACATGGGACCTGGAACTGAAAACAAACATTAGGAAACGACTTAAGAAACCAAATAAAGTATGGACTTTAAGTTAATAATAATTGTATCACTATAAGTGTGTTGATTATGATAAATGTGCCCACACAAATATAAGATATTAAAACCAGAGAAAATGCACACGAAATCTATAAAATTCTATACTAACTTTGTAAGAATTCTATGAACTTTGAACTGTTCCAATGAAAGTTTATTTTCTAAAAATAAGGCATAATCTACTGTGTCAAATGCAGCCAGAGGAAAAAGAATAGGACTAACAAGCTTCCTCTAGTTTTCCAGCCTATAAGATCTTTCTAATCCTGCATGCAAAGAGCTGCTCAAAAATAGTGAAAGTATGAAAGGAGCAAAGAATGAGGAGAAAGACTGGAAGTGCATTAAAAAGTTGTTTACAGATGTCTGGCATTGAAGGAAGGAAAGAAAAGAGAAGCAACGGAATAAGTAATGGAGAACAAGAAAAAAATAGCAATAAAAAAGGCAATAGAGAAATAATCTTTAAAATGTTGAGATGAAATAAAAGAAGTGTATAAAGGATGGAAAGGAGTGACTTCTCAAGACGCTTTTGTTGCAGGGATTTTTTCACCCCTCCCCTGATATGAGCTATATTCCTGCTGTATGACGTCTGACAACTAAGTTTGCAACTCATACTAGAAAAACTGCTACATATCTCATTGACAAATATCAATATGGTCACCTTCGAAGTGCTCCCCTTGGGGAACTATACACCAATGCCAGCACCTTCCTTGTCCACCCATTACAGCACTTTTTCTAGGACAAGTTCACAAACCTGATTGTCAGATCTCATAGGACAACAGCTCTGAGGGTCATTGTAGAAAAAGACTTCCAAATTACACTGAAGGGTGGACTAAGCACTGGGGTCAGTGGATAGCCTCCCAAGGGGAGTACTTCAAAAGTGACCATAGAGATATTTGGCAGTGAGGTATGCAGCACTTTCTCTAAGATGAGTTTGCACACTTAAGCATACAACTTTATATGTGTTCTTTACTTAGAACATGAGTTGTTCTCAGTTAAAAGATCTTGAGACTGAAATTAGTATGCGAGAAGTTAGAATTCAGGATTAGAACATGTAGAGAAAGTAGAGAGAGAAGTTAAGTTATGAAAACGGCACAAAACACTGCAAGGAGCTCTAAAATTTAGATAGAGCATAAAAAAGGATTCCCATTGCAGTTGGTGGGCCAGGTCCTTACATCCCTTCACCTATGGGTCGCTAGATGACAGCTGCCCCAAGAAAAGGAGTGATCTCAACTGAAGCGGCCAACTCTGACCAAGGGCTGACCAGGAGGAACTGACAGCTGAGGACAATCTCCTAGACGTAAGACACATAGGCCCTTTGGTCCTGAGTAGGGAATCTCTGCAGCATCTTTTTTGTTGTTGTTGTTTGTTTGAGACAGAATCTCATTTTGTCACCCTTGGTAGATGCAGTGGCATCATAGCTCACAGCAATCTCAAACTCTTGGGCTCAGGCAATCCTCTTCGCTCAGCCTTCTAAGTAGCTGGGACTACAGGTGCCTGCCACAGTGTGCTGCTATTTTTAGAGATGGGGTTTTACTCTTGCTCAGACTGGTCTCCAACTCTTGAGCTAAGGCAATCCACCTGCCTCGGCCTCCCAGAGTGCTAGGATTACAGGTGTGAGCCACCACCTCACCTGGCCAACACAGCATCTATTACACTTGCCTTTCTCATCATCCCCATTTGATTTTTTCCTACATTTATCTGACCTTCCTTCTGTATTAGATATTCATGGTTGCTGATGTCATCTACTTTGTTTATTTACTTAAATTCAAATTTTAATTTTAATTTCTTCTTCCTATTTTTCTTTTTGCTTCAAAATGATTTCCAGGAAGAAAGTAACTATTGTGTGTCTGCAGAGAGTTATTCTATTTCTACATGTTAGTGGAAGTGTGTGCAATTATTGAGGATCCTACAGAAAGGCTCTAGCCCTACATTTTCTTAAGAAATATTGCACACAAAAGAACTTTTATCGAGAAATCCAAAAAAGAACTTGAGGCTTTCAAATACTAAAGCTAATGGATGATTATGAGGGAAAGTTGGTAACTGATTAATCAGAAGGACTTAAGACCATGCCAGAGAACTGTAGGAAGAAGTCCCAAGTCACATTACTGTGAAAATTCATCTAGCTTTAATAATTATGGAAACATTATAAGTTATTACTGCCAACCCCTACATAAGCCCAATCTTTCCCCAGAAAACACTTTTCCGATATAAACTATCAATTCAGTGTCTGTAAGAACACAGTGTGCTGAGTGAAGACACTTATAACAATGGCTTCAGGTCACTCATGGGCGCCATGGGCTCACTGGTTGTGCTGAAATAGTAATTTTCTTAAAGACCCCACAGGGGCTCTTAAAAGTATATTGACCTTCAAAAAATGAGCCTTCTCCTTCTATCCACTTGTAGATTAGATGTAATATAATATATTTCAGCTCAGGTTTCAAGAACATCAGCAGATCTGCTTATAAAAAGTAGTTTTAATACAATAACTAAGAAAATACCATGAAGGCTATGTTAACCAGTTTGATGAAAATATTTCAGATTGTATATGAAACCAGCAAGCACATTGTACTCCATGATTGTGTTAATGTACACAGCCATGATTTTATAAAAAAGAAAGAAAAGTAGTTTTAAAGGAGTAGAATGCTTAAAAAATAAAGCAGAATTAAAGATAGAATCTACACACTAGGCAATATACTTTAGAAAAATAAAAATGATTTTATCCTTCATACCTGTAATCCTAGTTCTCTGGGAGGCTGAGGCAGGATGATTGCTTTAGCTTAAAGGTTGAGATCAGCCTGAGCAATAAGGAGACCCTAGCTCTAATATAAATAAAAAATATATGGCCACATGGGGTGGCAGACACCTGTAGTCCCAGCTACTCCAGAGGCTGATTACTTGAGATCAGGAGTTTGAGATCAGCCTGAGCAAGAAAGAGACCCTATTTCTAATAAAAATTTATAAAATATATAGCCAGATGTTATGGCAGGTGACTGTAGCCCCAGCTACTTGGGAGACTGAGAAAGGAAGATTGTTGAACCCAGGAGTTTGAGGTTGCTGTGAGGTAGTTGAGGGCACTGTACTCTAGCCAGGGTAACAGAGCAAGACGCTGCCTCAAAAAAAAAAAAAAAGTTTTATCTTAGCAAAATTAGTGGATCACTCAATACCACTGTGTAAGTAAAGGATTGTGACTGAGCTACTAATATAGAAAGTGGACTTAAGTTGGAGAAAGGTGTGTAGCAAATGGACCAGGAAGTACAGGGAACTGAAGCTGTAGAATCTTATTGTTACTTCACCCTAGGTCTTTCCAAAGCTCCTATAATTACCTTCAAAATTTTGTATTCTCGCTTATCAAGAGGGCCCCCAGAGTAGTATAAACCTGACTTATGAAACCCAAATACCACTCTAATAAAGGCATACCAGCCATTACATTTTTATATAATCATGTGAAAGGTAATGGGTATTTATAACTCACCGTAATTTCTTTCTCCCATATACAATAGCTACACTTCAAATGTCATAAAATATGCCTCTGTGTTATGAAACACCAAACTTGACACTGAGGAATGTCATTATAGCAAGCGAGTTTAGTTTAACATGCAGGTTAAAAATTGAAAATATGTGAAGATAATTAGAGAAAAGACAATAGTATTTCTAAACCTTTTTCTTTTTTGGTTAAGTGATTTAATTAGCTACATGCTATTGGTCATGCACAGTATTAGAACTTTAGCAAAAACATTTTATTTTATTTTATTTTATTTTATTTTATTTTATTTATTTATTTATTTATTTATTTTTTTGAGGCAGAGTCTCACTTTTTGTCACCCTTGGTAGAGTGCCATGGTGTCATAGTTCATAGAAACATCAAACTCTTGGGCACAAGTGATTCTTTTGCCTCAGCCTCCTGAGTAGCTGGGGCTACAGGCTCCTGCCATAATGCCTATTTTTAGAGACAGGGTCTCTCTCTTGCTCAGGCTGGTCTCAAACTTCTGACTGCAAGAATCCACCCACCTCGGCCTTCCAGAGTGCTAGGATTACAGGCGTGAGTCACTGCACCTGGCTAGCAAATATATTTTAAGTAGACAGTAGATCTCAAATGAGGAGAAACAATTATGTTTGCTATCTGAATAGGCCATATGCAAAAACTGCAGCTTTAACCAACGAACTTATTGTCTTTATGAATTTGAAGGAAATAAAGATAAAAAGGTGTCTAAAGAACCATCTATGTGTCATAGGACTTTTTCCTCTGTGTTATCACAGATGTTTAGGGCTCTGTGATATACTTTTACATCTTCCATCTGTTTGGTCTTACATATACATCATTTACACTCTTCACTAGGAGTTAATTACTTTTGGGTCACTCTTCTGTGTGAGGAAACTTTCAAAGATATTGGAAAGCAAGTGGAGATGTAACAAGTAAAACATCCACTCATTCAACAAGTGTATGTCAAGAGTAGTATCTACCATCTGTCATGTGATGTACTGGGTACTCAACATGCACCAGTGAGCAAGACATAGCCTTGTTCTTATAATCCTGTCTAAGAGGTAGAGAATGAATAAAAATTGCAATACATTAAGTTTTATAAAATGAGATAGGCCAGATGTTCTGAGAGTACATGGAAAGAGTAAGGAATCCGAAATAGGAATTCATAAAAAAACTTCTCGGAATAAATAATATCTAATATGAACCCCTAAAAGGTAAAAGAGAATGAAAGTGTTCCAAAAGTTGACCAATAATCAAAATATTCAGCATATAGAATGGGCTGGGAGCAAGTATAAGCTAGATCACCAAAGCCTTGCCTTTCTATTTCAAGGAGTTTAAAGCTGGCATAAGGACAATAAGAAGAAAAACATCATGATATTTGAAAGCAGCCCTGAATAAATATCCTGTCCTATCTCTGATAAAAATTAGATGATGTGAGCTAGGGCATATTATTTAACATGTCAGAGCCTCAGTTTTTTCATTAGTAATGAATGAATAATAACTTATTAAACAATGTTATGTGAAGCAAGTAAGATAATGGATGGGGAAGCAGTGTGGAAAAAATGTATATACATGTTCTACAACTATAAGGTGCCATTATTGGATGAATGATTGCGAATTGCGCTTAGGGAGCGACATCAAAATTAAAGACTGAGTGCAGCGATATCCAAAGGCCACTCAACCAGGAGGATCTATGCTTTCCTCAGCACAGTTGATGTATGGTCGAGAATGAAGTCTGACAACACAGCCAGTGCAGTCAGCGCATTCCACAGCATCACAGCAGGCTGCATGGCAATGCAACTACGGCTCTCTCCAATTTCGAAAAGATCCAAGGATACTCAGAAGGACTCTGACTGCTGAATTCACACATTTTGCAAAGCATTTGTGCATGTTGGGAAGGTCCTATGTGTAATCCTATAAGGTTACTTTTCTAAATCAGAATAACCTGAACACATTAGGATTCAATAATTTTGAGCATAACAGCAGTTTGAGGGCTTCACTATCCCTATCTATGTCTATCTCTCTATCTCCATCTCCATCTGTGTCTCTATTTCTATCTCCATCTCTATCTGAGGAAACTGAAGCTAAGATAAGACAAACAACTTGCCCAATAGACCACCAAGCCAAATAGCTTGTCTAGTAGACCACCAATAAGTGTTAGAGGTGGTATTTGAACCCATTATTATCTGACTCCTATATGGTGTACAACCGTATATAATAATATACCACACCATGAAGAACAGAGAGCCTTATATTTCTGGGTGAAGTACAAAATGACATCTCCAGGGCAGTGAGTCCCAAATTATCACTACACAATCAATTCACACAAGGGGAAAGAGCAAACGCTACCTCTAAAACATGCAACTAACACTTAAGACATATATAATAACCGAAATCCAGAAAGAATATCTATTCAATGTAAGATTATATGGATCTTGATTTAGAAAAACTGGCACAAGTTATGCTTGAGGACATGTATTTAGACTCATGAAACTGAACGTAAATCAGCCCAAACTCAACCAGGAATTAATGCCATGAGCTTCATTCGAAGTCTGAAAAATAAATTCCTTTATACCTTGAAGTTGTATTTCATTTTGAATCATAACAATATGTTTAAGATGTTTCTGTAAATGTAAAGCACTTGAATTTTCACCTGACATTGGACAAGACCTGTTCATTTATTCTTATGGATAAGTTAAACAAACATGACCATGTATCTTTAAAGTATAAATAATGCAATAACACACTCAGTGAGAAATGTCCAATGGATTGATACCCTCCTATACATTGATTTGCATTACAGTAACTGATTTGTATTAATACCCTGCAAGAGGAAATATTTGCCAGATTATAAAATGGCAGCAAATGAGGAAAGAGAGCTCACTGGTTTGGTTACACAATCAGTGGCCTCTGGGTACTAGATAAGTTGAAATGTTAATATGGATAAGTAAAAATGTCTGGACTGAGGTCCAAAAACTAAGTGCAACAGTATTGGAGTGAGAATCCCTGAAGATCACTTATCATATCAAGAGCTGTACATCAGAGAATGTGGCTGAGCAGTGGAAAGGAAAGCAGAATGCCTCTTATGGCTGCAGGTGGAGTTATCAAAGGAGGCAGCAACAATTGAGATGATTCAATGCTGTCTATGAACAGGAAGCAAGAATCTCACTCTCACATGCAATAGTGTGCTCTGTTCAGTGCTTCACCTCTAAAGACACCACCGACAAATTCATCATAAGAATGTCATTAGAGGGGCAGTACCTGTGACTCAGTGAGTAGGGTGCTGGCCCCATATACCAAGGGTGGTGGGTTCGAACCCAGCCCTGGCCAAACCACAACAAAAATATAGCCGAGTGTCGTGGCAGGTGCCTGTAGTCCCAGTTACTTGGGAGGCTGAGGCAAGAGATTTGCCTAAGCCCAAGAGTTGGAAGTTGCTGTGATCTGTGATCACATGGCACTCTACCAAGGGCAAAAATGTGAGACTCTGTCTCTAAAACAAAACAAAACAAAACAAAAACAAACAGAAGAATGTCTTAAGAGGAAAGGTTGACCAAGAACTGAAGGCCAAGTACATAATTAGAATGTCAAGAAATTCTAGTAAAGAGGCAAAATCTTTTAAACAAAAAACATTGAAAAACTTTCCTGCTTATTTTGATAATGTTTGCCTTCTTATTATGTCTGGCAATTTTGGAGTAATTGTAGAAATTGAGGGGACTTAGAGAATGCATTGTAATAATGAGTGAGGACTTGTGTAAAATCCCTGAAATCCCTCCACTGAATAATTCTTGAGACATCACATTTCTTGCTCTCATGAGGCTCACAGATTCCAAGGGTTCTATAAAATCTTTTAAGTTGTACAAGTATCTCTACCTTTTATACATTGTCTTGAAGTCCTAAGGCCCTCTGCATATAAGAAAAAAAGACATCCTGGTAACAAAAGGTATTTGGTAAATATTTGATAAATAAATAAATGAAAGTTATTAATTCTACAAGGGGAGAAAGGCAGAAACAGTCTTACCAGGATATCTTAAAATTAAGTGCAGATATTAAGGTTCTAGCTGAATACTTATTGAATATATTTAAAATGAAATTGATGTAACAGATTAAGGATTAGGGTAATTTTATAGATAGAGATTCTTGAACATAACTGATATTCCCAATGACTATAGGAGGAGGTCTGAGGAACCCCACCGCGGGGGGTGAGGAGATGTGGAACAATTATCTTATAATTAGAGAAATGGCTCAGAACAGCCCTAGCCAGCCACAGAATCTCCTCCCTCAGCAAATTCTCAGCCCACGTCTCCAGACTTCCCCTCACAATTTTCTCACCCTTTCCTTACTGCCAAATTTGAACCCATTTGTATCACATATTAAGGTATCTCTCAGTGCAAGAGATTTTCCTCTGAAAATGTATTAAAAGAGTGAATATCTTAGGAGACACCTTCTGTTAAAAAAAAAGTAAATTAGAGCAGATGCTGGTTTAAGTGTGAGGTCGACATTGAAGCACTAAATTGAGGGTGTGAAGTCCTCTTCCATGATTTTGCCCTTCTTCCTTGCAGAGTTCTGCCATTCCCCATTCCAGATATACCCTCCGGAAAGATAATGCCATATTATTGTTGACAAATCACTTTGATTTGTAGTCTTTGATTTTTCTTCTCAATCTTAGGTAGACAAAGTCTAGTACTTTACTTTCCTCAAGAAAAAGCAAGAGGGGCTCGGCGCCTGTGGCTCAACAGGCTAAGGCACCAGCCAGGTACACCCGAGCTGGCGGGTTCGTATCCAGCCCAGGCAGCCAAAAAACAATGACGGCTGCAACCAAAAAATGGCCGGGCGTTGTGGTGGGCGCCTGTAGTCCCAATTACTTGGGAGGCGGAGGCAGGAGACTCGCTTGAGCCCAAGCGAGGGAATTGGAGGAATTGGAGGTTGCTGTGAGCTATGA
>CAUYRH010006172.1:0-13164 GCA_963574655.1 Perodicticus potto
AAATATAACATAAGGTTAATAATAGTTGAATATGAGTGGTAGGGATAATTAGTGTTTTTACACTACTTTTGTAACATCCAGCAACTTTCAAATATTTCATCAAAAAAATGAATTGCTCACTGTGGAAAAAAAATTATTTTATAGAATTTGGGTTCTTTGCCATTAACACAATAAATTTAGTTATAGTTGTAATCAGTGTTTATTTGTGATTCATGAATCAGGGCATTCTTCATTCTACAAAATAGAATGAGCACTCTCACTGCTCATAGCAGAGTGGGTGTCTAAAGAAAGGAAAAAAGAAAAAGGACAATTTCCAAAGGGTGGTTGGTTAACAATAGGTTACTTTTTTTCTAAGAGAATTAAAGCAAAGCGGACTTCTTATTACACTGACTCAGATAGACTGGAATCTCCTATTTTCAGGAAAAACTTGTGGATCTAGGTCCTAAAGTTTCAGTTTGATTTTGTGGCATGAGTGATTCCATTCTGGTGGGGTGTGGTCTGAAGGGGTGTAGTGCAGGAGCTCAGTTCAAAACAATTGCCTCCCATAATTTTTGTTTAACACTTAGAAGTGAGTCATGTTAATTGAAATTATGTTTTCTTAGGTAAACAACAAATTTCACTTAAGACGCAAATAACAATCATTTAAATGAAGGAGTAATAACCGCATCCACTAGAGACAGATGGTGTATCACTTTTGCAAAGGCCTCTGCTTCAGTAAACTATTGAGTGTGCATTACATAAAGGCTTTTTTGTTGTTCCAGACATTACTTTTATGACCTCTCATCAATATCATATACTTTCTCAATTTATGGTGTGTTACTTTTCCTTAGGCAAAAAAATGTAAAATTGCTTAAGCTGATACCTAGTTACTAAGACCCACACCATCTTGCGGATAAGCATGTGTGGGCTGGGGGAAGGCCCTGGGTAAACTGACATACAAGGCAAGGGCTGCACAGAGGGATTCTGAAACATAGGAACTTGGGGACCCAGGAATCCACCTCTAGACAGGTGGGTATTACTGTTCATGACACTAGTACCTGCCTTTAACTGAGAAGCCCCGTAATCCACATTGACATAATTCTGTGGATAAGAGGACAGAGTGAGCTATCGTATCTAGAGTAAATATTTACCTGTATGGCAGAACGCAGTTTGCTTTAAGGATAATTCAAATATTATTGATATTATGAATCATTTTCACTCTCTAAAATGTAGTTAAATCCTCTTATTCTCAGAAAACAAAACTTTTTTTAAGAATTCTTTTTTCTTAATTTATTTTTATTTTTTTACTTCAGATTAACATGAAGGTACAGATGATTAGGTTACAATGTTTGCCAAAACAAAACTTTGACCTGAGATGATTAAAGCCTTCACCAATCTTCTTTTTTTTTTTTTTGAGACAGAGTCTCAAGTTGTCACTCTGGATAGGGTGCTGTGGCATCTCAGCTCACAGCAACCTCTAATTCCTGAGCTCAAGTGATTCTCCTGCCTCCGCCTCCCAAGTAGCTGGGACTACAGGTGCCCACCACAACGCCCGGCCATTTTTTGGTTGCACCCGTCATTGTTGTTTGGTGAGCCCGGGCTGGATTCGAACGCACCAGCTCAGGTGTACGTGGCTGGCGCCTTAGCCCGTTGAGCCACACCAATCTTCTTTATTCACATTAGTTTTCTTACTAATTTAACTAATCGTACTGTCTAGGTCAGATAGTTTTACCTGAACAGCAAGGAAAATAATTCATTAAGAAGATAAAGAAAAAATGACCCTGATTCCTCAACCTACTTCAAGTACAGGACATTTATATAATCACTGTTAAGTGCAAAATTTAAGAGATTAGAAAGCAGAGTGAAATAATGTAGAGGATAATAATTAAAAGTATGGATTTTAAAATAATTTGTTGCTAGCCTCAGTACTTATGTTGGGTTATAAGCTTGGGTAAGTTATTCAACCTGTGAAAGTTCAGTCTCCTTATTTATAAGATATCGCACAGGAGATAATCCTTCATATGAATGTGTAAGGGATTATATATTGGCTTCATAATAGTATTAAGTACATTGTATACTTTTTTTTCCATTCCTGATATACTTTTCTGAGAAGAATATGTTCCAGCTCCATCCAGGTAAACATGAAAGATGTAAAGTTTCTATCTTTTTTATGGCTGCATAGTATTCCATGGTATACATATACCACAATTTGTTAATCCAGTCAGGGCTTGAGGAACATTTGGGCTGCTTCTGTGACTTGGCAATTATGAATTGGGCTGAAATAAACATTCTGGTGCAAATGTCTTTGTTGTAAAATGATTTTTGCTCATCTGGGTAGATATCTAGTAATGGAATGGCAGGATCAAACGGTAGTTCATCTTTTAGTTCCTCGAGAATTCTCCATACCTCTTTCCAAAAAGGCTGTATTAGTTTGCAATCCCACTAGCAGTGTAGAAGTATTCCCTTCTCTCCACATCCACACCAACATCTGCACATCAGGGATTTTGTGATGTGGGCTAATCTTACTGGAATTATTTGATACCTCAAAGTAGTTTTGATTTGCATTTATCTGATGATTAAAGACAATGAGCATTTTTTTTATGTGTGTGTTGGCCATTCGCCTGTCATCTTCAAGGAAGTTTCTGTTCAAGTCTCTTGACCATAAAGAAATGGGCATTTTTGTTTTTTTTCTTATTGATTAATTTAAGTTCTCTGTAGATTTTAGTTACCAGACCTTTGTGGAAATCATAACCTGAAAAAAATCTTCTCCCATTCTGAAGGCTCTCTGTTTGCTTTACTTGCAGTGCCCTTAGCTGTACAGAAGTTTTTAAATCACTTACACATTCATATGAATGATAAAACACAAATACAGTCCAGAAAGAAGAGGGGAGTAGAGGGAGAGGGGAGGGAAGGGGAGTGGAGGGAGAAGGAAGGGGTGAGGGTAAGTGAAGGGAAGGTATTTGGAGGGAATTTCACCTAATGTGAATAATGCAAGGCTACATTTGAAAACACAGCAAAGAGTATATTATAAATGTTTTACCACAAAAAATATGTGAGGTGATGGTTATGTTAATCAATTTGATTTAAGCACTCCACATTGTATATCAAATCATCACATTGTATCCCATAAATTTATATACTTCAATAAAAATTAAGTTAAAACAAACAAACAAAGGAGACAATCCCTATAAAGCATTCAGAGCATGCGGGCACACAGCAAATGCACAATGAAGGTTACTTTACACACTTTTCTAATATTTAATAAGATGCTTTCCTTTAAGAGGTTTTGTGTGCAGTGAGAAAAAATACAGTAAAGTCAAAACTATTAACTTGAATATTTTGTAGAATTTTGTAATCAGATAGAAGAATCATTGATTTTCTTGAGAAAAGACAGATTTAACAACAACAAATAAGGAATGAGAAATCTATGTTAATATAAAGGTTATGTTAAACTGACCTGAAGAAAAAACAGCATTAAACAGATTTCCAAATGAAGTATTTGAATTTTTAGACAAGAGGAAGCATATTTTAATGATATTATAGCTATTTTTAATAGAAAACAGAAGATATGGCAAAAATACAATATTCCATTTTAACCGAAAGTTCTGTTTGACTTACATGAATGTGATCCTCTGTCCATATTGGAAATAATTTCTAATATGCTTATGTGTAGTATCAAAAATAAATGGTAGGAACAAATCTAAAAAAAATATGAAATTTGTAGAATGATAAACCGAATATTAGACATAAAACAGGGTGAGAAGTCTTTTAAAAATAAGTTCTTCCAAAGTTCAAAAACTTGTAAAGAAAAGGAAATGATATATTTCAATACATGAAAGTCAAGCCTTCTAAATATCTAAATATTTCACAGATAAGTCTGAAGGGTCATGAAGCGGGGTAAGGGGAATATATACATATACATATGCATATATATTTATAAACTTTTATATGTAAAGGTACTGAAAAAATAGAAAAATTGATAAAGATATGAATAGTTAACTTGAAAAAATGAAAAACTGCACATACACAAAAGGCCAATAGACATATTTTTAAACTATTTTAACTGTTACTATTTGGGTAACTACCGTTCAATAAAATTGAAACAAATAGATATTATTTTTCTCATCAAATTGAGAGATTAAAAATGATAGCATAATGTGTGGGGGTAGGGGACATATGAAAAATCTCTGTCTTCCACTCAATTTTTCTGTGACCCTAAACCTATCTAAAAAATAAATCTACTGAAAAGAATAATAAATTCACAGGACATGGAGCACTATCACACATTACTGTGGGAATTAAAATCGTGCAATTTTTCTAAAGGGCAGTTTAGCAACTTATGCATATTTTTTGTGGATTACTTTTTATAATTTGACCTGAGAAAATAATCATGGGAGTACTCAATGATTTATCTCAGAATTTGTCACTATAAAGCATGTAGTCATTTCCAGAAGGACTATTAAGCAAACTATTTGAAGAATATTAGCTCTCCTTAATAAGTACAAAAGTAGAATGCCAATTAATGATGTGGGAAAATGCTCTCAAAATATTTTTAAGTGAAACCAAAGTAAATTATAAAAACCACATACAATATGAGCCCATTTTTATTTAAAGAAAAAGAAAGGAAACATTTACCTACAAATTAATAGTAGCTGTCTTGATCTCTTTGGATAATTGAAATAAGGAAAATTTTTTTTAATTTGTTAATCTTATTTATATTATCTACATTTTTGGCCATAAGAAGTTATATATATTTTCCCTACTGCATTTCTATACCTAAAGAATAAAAGCAAATCTCCTCTTTAACACCTTTAACACCAAACTCATCTTCTCCAGAGAAAATGGTTAACCTCCAATAATTACTACTAATAATGAATTTATATACAAATGACTCAGAAATAATTATTTCATAGAGTGCAGTTCGGAGTGTAACATTAGAGAATGATGCTGTGTGCTATCCACTGCAACCCCAGAGGCAGTGAATACTCTCAATTACAATTGCCTCATAATCAGACTTCAGAACTGAAGGGTTCTAGAAGACCAGGCAATGCAGCTATAAAAGGTTACCTCACACTTAAATGTTGACTCACACTTCAGTTGGTTTCCTCTGATAATCGAATAAAAGTTTGTTAGCTAGTTGTCTCTGGCCTCAGAACTCTAGAGTCAATATTGCAGAAAATTTTAAAGCTTCTTCCTAGGGATCTTAAGTGAAGATCTAAGTGGAATATAACAGGAATAGGAGACAACTCAGAACTTCTATTTCATAATGTGATGAAAGTATATTTTTTATGTCATGGAATTGCCTGGGACAATCTGAATACACTTCAAAACAATTCAAAGTGAATCATGAAGAACCACAATTCCTGAACATGTTTTGCCAACCACTATGTGATTTAGCCGTGATGGTGACTAGAAAGGTGGAAGTTGGGGAGGAATACCTTGTAACACCGAACCCTCAGTGACTGCTGCCAGGAGAAGGATTTAGGATAGCGGGTGAAAGATGCATTTGGTAGCAGCACATTTTATAAAATAAACTACAGTAAAAATCTATTCATGCCCCAAACTTACACCTATGTGACCATATGTAAGGCAAAGTTGAAAAGAAATTGTTTGTAAAAGATCAGAGTGATTGGAGGGATTATTTCTTAAAATAAAGATTTTGAAATATGTAAAAATGTAAAGTACAAAAAAAAATCTCTGTATAACCACTCTGTATGCAGAGCTTAATTCAACCCTCCAGCTCTGCTGTAATATTCATCAATTCCTTTCCTCTACAAACAAGTCTAGATGTCTCTTTGAATCCACCTGTGCTTCCCTCCAGTTGCCTTTTCCAGTAATTCATTCCACATGTTTATCATCTTGCTTATGAAATGCTTTCTACCCAGCACGGAAAGTAGAAAAGCCCACTCTTCAGGCTGACATCCAGTTGTCTCTTTTAGGAAGCCAAGATCTTCCAGTGCCTCTCCTGGGCCTCCCTGTCACACACCCTGAACTAATTGAGCTATTGATGAGATGTTCTTCCTCATTTCCAATAAAAACCCACAGCCAAGAGTTCAATGAACCTCATTCCATAAATAAATAACCCATTACACACTATACAGACTATCATTTTTATAAAAAGCTCAAAGATTAACATGAAATACATCACATTTATGTTTTTGTGATAGTATATTTCCCACAGGAATTAAATTCTTTATGAGCATTTTTTACATGTACAGAGCAGTAACATGATGCTGTTTGCCTATTGAAATCAGTCACTTTCAATTATTCTGATTCCATTAATTTCAAATAAACTAAACATCTAAGAAACTTTCAATTTTTCAGGTATGCACATGCACATTTATATGTAAAATATGTTATATGAAACAATAAATTTTATACAGGTAGATAAATAAATTTCTAACTCTTGTGATTTTTGTGACTTTTTTTCCCTTAACCTTTGGGTAATTCAGCAATGATTTTGTAATTTTCAGATATCTTTTGTTACTGATTTCTAAATTGGTTCCATTATGGCCAAAGAATATTTTCAATATGCTTTCATTATGCCTCTTAACGTGATTGAGCCTTGTTTAATAGCCCAAAATATCGTCTAGCTGGCGAATGATCCATGTGTACTTAAAACAAATGTTCTGTTGTTGGGTTAAATCGTCTACAAATGTTAATCGTACTGCATTGATTGATAGTGTATTTTAGGTGTTCTGTTTTGTTACTGATTTTCTCTCTACTTGTTCTATCACTTTGTAAGAAAGGATTGTTGAATTCTCTAAGACTGCAGAATTTTTCTGTTTTCTCTTTTCAGCGCTATCATTGATTGCTTCATATATTTAAAACCTTTGTTAACAATAACAACATACCCAGTTCAATTTTCTTTATACTTACTGTGAGTTTGGGCGGCTAACATATAGTTGCTGTTTATCCAATCTGACATTCTCTGATTTTAAAATGAGAGTGTGCAACCTATTTACATTTCACGTAATTATATCTGGGATTAAATCTACTGTCTTGCTATGTATTTAAGTAAATATATTTATAGATCATATAAATACTATAATCACCTCATTAGTTGGGTAAGTATACTGCCATTCAAGAAACAAAATATTCCTTAACAGAGTCCTCTAACGAAGGGCAACAGAAACACACTGATGTTTTAAAAGACTCATTCTTATCCCCAGCTGATACTACAAAAAAATCTTACTTCATTAACTTCAAATAAACTTATACATTACTATGCAAAATAAATAAGATATTGTGACCATAATTCACAATGTTTTTATGGAGAGTTCATTCTGTTTTTTCTTAGCCCTAATTATATTTTTAACATAATGGTTTCACAAATCAAATATTACACGCTAACATGTTAACTCTCTAGACAAATTAAGTGGGACTCTGCAATCTTTGTTCCTTTTGGCAGCATTAACGCTTTTGTTTTTTGCTTCATCTCACATTATGCATTCAATGTCTATGTTAGTCAATTATTCCATTATTGAAATAAAAATTAACTTCCCACCTACTTTTAGGATCACATCTAAAGCTGTCAGATCATGCCTATAAAGCACCAATTTTCTATTTATAACTATATATCCATTTTCTCTTAAATTAGCAAACCAGTTTCAAAGTAATTGCTCTTACTTAAAACGCACACACACAAATACAACTACTATGCTGAAATACCATTTCTCACTGAAAGAAATGAGAATTTTTGAAGACGTGTCTAAATCTAAATTGTCTGGGTTAGGAAATGCACAAGGTGAACCTGAAGCATTTTGGTGTACTATATAGCATGGAAGCTATCACAGCAACCAGGGTTCTGGCAAAGAGCTCAGAGACAACTTGGATAAATGGTGGTGCAATTTGAGTACTAATCAGGATAATAACTACAAAGTATTAGCATGTTAAATCCAAGAGGTTTTTTTTTTTTTTGAGACAGAGTCTCAAGCTGTCACCCTGGATAGAGTGCTGTGGCATCACACCTCATAGCAACCTCCAATTCCTGGGCTCAAGCGAGTCTCCTGCCTCTGCCTCCCAAGTAGCTGGGACTACAGGTGCCTGCCACAACGCCCGGCCATTTTTTGGTTGCAGCTGTCATTGTTGTTTGGCGGGCCCAGGCTGGATTCGAACCTGCCAGCCCAGGTGTACGTGGCTGGCACCTTAGCCCATTGAGCCACAGGCGCGAGTCAAATCCAAGAGTTTTTAATGATTAAAAAACACATTGATCACTCTCGGAGAATGCCAGAAAATGAATTCATTATTTTGAACACTGATCAACAAAGAGAAAGAATTAAGCATGAATTATTTCTTTTCTATAGAAATTCTAGCTTAGCATAACTCTATAAATGATGAACTACTCCTTTGTAGAAATATTCTAGCAAATGTAAATTTCTAGAATTAGAAAATTACTTTTCTTGCAACCCCTGATGAATTCATAGTTCCAGTTAGCATTCATCAAAGTCAGATAAGGAGAGTAAGAGAGAATAAAATCAGACATCAGGTATCTCCTGACAGAAGCTCAACATTACCCTGTGACATAGATTCACCAAAACATAAACTTAATTCTGACCAAATCTCTAGCTCTAACTATCAATTTGAAGGAAATACGGGGAACAAAGGAATACTTCTTTTCTCTGAGACAGAGTCTCACTTTGTTGCCCTGGGTTGAGTACCACTGCATTATAACTCACAGCATCCTCGACCTCTTGGGCTCAAGTGATCCTCTTGCCTCAGCCTCCCAGGTAGCTCAGACCACAGGAGCCCACCACAATGCCCAGCTAGTTTTTCTAATTTTAGTAAAGACAGGGTTCTGCACTTGCTTAGGGTGGTCTTAAACTCCTGAACTCACCCACTTCAGCCTCCCAGAGTGCTAGGATTACAGTCATGAACCACTATGCCTAGCTCAGGAGTACATTAAAAGACACCTTTGGGAATGCAACGACCAAATCCAGACTGTGAGAAACTATAGGACAAATAACAAAATTTCTTCACCACTACCAAAAATGGGGGGTGGGGGGAAGAGATAGAAGCAACCTACAAGTGAAGGAAAACTTAAGAAACATAGCAACCAATCATAAGATGTCTGAATTCTAATTGAAACAAAAGAACTATTCATGTTTACAACACAATTAGAGATACAAGAACAGTATCTGAATATGTAGTGATAATAAGAAATTATTAGTATTTACTAGCTATGGCAAAGGTATTGTGGTTATGGTAGATAAAGATATATTCTTAAGTGAAATCTTATCTTGGATTTTCTTCAGATAATACTGACAATGCGGATGGGGAGTGAATAGTAATAGAGCCCATATACTAATCATTGTTGAGATTAGTTAAGAATAAATCATGTCATTAAGCTTGTCTCAAACTTTTGCATTTATGTAATTTTCTATAACAAAAAAGGTCTAAGAAATTATTTCTTGTTGTATTCGAACTAAATGCTAAATGAAGTGAAAGAAGTTCATTAAGTAGTTTTAGTTGTGATAATTTTATAATATGGAACAGAATGAAAAATGGAGAGTTACAAAAAAAGCAAACAAATAAGTCTTCATCACTTGGAAATAAGCCATTTTCCTTGTTTTAAAAAATGTAAAATGACCTCAGGAAGAGCTTTGGTACTTGTGCTTAAGGATCGCTCTCCTAAGGAAACAGAAGGTAAAGATATTAAATAAAACCCCAAATCCTCTTCAACAAACTTTAATGTTCCAAGCAGCAGCTTGTCCGTTTAAACACACTTCAACTTCCTTCATGAAACTATCAATTTTACTTCCATTTATTGAATGTGGTTAATTTCTCGAAGCAGTAAAGTTTCCTGTCAAAAAGACTTTATCCTAAGACAATCTTAATTACCAAATCTACTCAAAAATATCTTACTGTTAAGGATGTCATACATCATCCTGTGTTACATTTAGTGAATAAACTACTATGCTTTCTACATTTTCCGATGAGAGATATCTTTCACATGATCAAGAAGACAACATAGGAGAAAGAACAATATTAATTTTCATATAACAAACATAAATTTCTAAGAAACCAATGAATTATACAAATTCTTGTTCTCCTGATTTCCTATTCCCATCTCACAATTTTCTATAGTAGATTATTATTTTGCACTTTACAAAAAAAAATTATAATTTTACAAAATATTTCCAAAATATTCTCTAATGTGTAGGCCACCTCTTTGTAAAACTTTGTAGTGAATATTTTGTAAATAAAGGTACATTTAGTTAAAATTTCCCATTTTCCCTATGTATAGTGACTTTATGGGTAACCTTTGGGATGTTCTGGGGAAGAAAATAAATCAAAAGTTCTCACCAAAATGGAGTAAAATTTTAGTTCCACCAACCACTTTGGAACTACATGCATGTGTAATTCTCAACATCTACTTAAAGTTTACTAAGTGTTCTAAGTTTTTTATTTTCTTTCTTTCTTTTTTTTTTTTTTTTTTTTGTTGAGACAGTCTCACTATGTCATCCTCGGTAGAGTTCTATGGCATCACAGCTCACAGCAACCTCAAACTCTTGGGCTTAAGCGATTCTCTTGCCTCAGCCACCCAAGTAGCTGGGACTACAGGCACCAGCCACAATACCAAGCTATTTTTTGGTTGCAGTTGTCGTTGTTTAGCAAGCAAGAGCTGGGCTCGAACACCCCAGCCTCGGTATATGTGGCGGGCACCCTACTCACTGAGCTACTGGCGCCAAGCCAAGTGTTCCAAGTTTTTTTAAAACTTGGTTTAATGTAAATCCTAATGATAAATTCAGTATCCATTGTAAGTCCCAATGAAGAAATTTAAAGAAAAAGCTATACTAAAGAAAATAAAGGATTACTAAAAAAATTTTTCCCTGAAATATTTTTCCAAAAATTAAACCATGAAATGACCAAAGAAAAAAATTTTTTTCTCTAGGCTTCTAAATGCACTTCAATGAATAATTTCAGGAATTATTTTCTACAAAGTCTATATTTACGAATTTTCTTTTTCCCATTTGATCCTCAAAGATAACTATGTATTTTAAAGTTTTGTAACTCAGCACAATTTGGACATGATTAATATGCACTACAGTTCTTTTGAGTTGTGATATAAATTTGTTCACCTGTTTCTACTGAGAAAACAAATCATTTGTCATTTAGTAAGATACAATTTTTTTCACCATTGACAAGTAAAACTTGGACATGTTGGAAGTGGGGAAATGAAAATACTAGAGGAAAAGAGAAAAGATAAGGACCCAATAGCATTCCCCTGTCATCATGTGATTTTACTTAAGGTAAACTGAGAAATTAAAGACAGTGGCCCCTATTCAGATAAAACAGCCTATTCTAGAGGCTGTTTAGAGCAGCAGTTCTCAACTTGTGGGTCGTGACCCAAAGGAATTATATTAAAGGGTTGCGGCATTAGGAAGGTTGAGAACCACTGCTCTAAAATATAACTGACATCTCTAGAGTCATACTAACAAATAACAGAAACTGGAAGCCTTTATACAAAAGAAGACTACAAATGTGACTATTAATGACTTTTTGAAACAAGAACATACTTAAAAATAAAACCAATCTCTTTATTCTTTTCCTCACTGCGTATGCCTCATGCATACACAGCTTACCACTGATAAGAAGAAAGGATCAATGTACAACAGGATTTTGATCCTTTTTTTTTTTGAGACAGAGTCTCACTATGTCACCCTCCATAGAGTGCTATGACGTCACAGCTCACAGCAACCTCAAACTCTTGGGCTTAAGCGATTCTCTTGCCTCAGCCTCCCAAGTACTGGGACTATAGGTGCTTACCACAAAGCCTGGCTATTTTTTGTTACAGTTGTTGTTGTTGTTGTTGTTTTGAAGGCCAGGGTCAGGTTTGAACCCTCCATCCTCGGTGTATGTGGCTGGTGCCCTAACCACTGAACAACGGGCACCAAGCCTTTTTTTTTTTTTTTTTTTTTGCAGTTTTTGGCCGGGGCTGGGTTTGAACCCGCCAACTCTGGTATATGGGGCTGGTGCCTTACTCTTTTGAGCTACAGGTGCTGCCCCTAGAAGGGACATTTCTTAAACTGATAGAAGCCATCTCTAGCAAACCCACAGATTCAATATCGTATTGAATGGAGTTAAATTGAAATCATTCCATTCATATCAGGAACCAGACAAGGTTGCCCATTGTCTCCACTTCTCTTTAACATTGTAATGGAAGTCTTAGCCCTCACAATTGAGGAAGAAAAGGTTATCAAGTATATCCACATAGGGTTAGAAGAGATCAAACTTTAACTCTTCACAAATGACATGATTATATATCTGTAAAACACCAGTGATTCTACTACAAAACTCTTAGAAGTGATCAAGCAATAAAGCAGCGTCTAAGCTGATAAAATCAACACTCATAAATCTGTAGCCTTTATATACACCAATAATAGTCATGCTGAAAAAAACAGCCAAGGACTCAGTTCTGTTCACAGTAGTGCCAAAGAAGAAGAAATATTTGGGAGTTTACCTGACAAAAGATGTGAAAGTTATCTATAAAGAGAACTATGAAACTCTAAGAAAAGAAATAGCTGAAGATGCTAACAAATGGAAAAACATACAATGCTCATGGCTGGGAAGAATCAATATTGTTAAAATGTCCATACTACCCAAAGCAATATACAATTTTAATGCAATCCCTATTAAAACTTCATTGTCATACTTTAAAGATCTTGAAAAAATAATAATTCATTCTGGTCATTATGAAAGATAGGTCTGAGAATATCCTGGAGAGCTGGTTTAGTTATGGCAAATTCATTTTATGTGGAATCAGAAAAAACCTCGAATAGCCAAGACACTACTCAGAAATAAAAACAAAGCAGGAGGAATCACACTACCAGATCTTAGACTGTACTATAAATCAATAGTGATCAAAACAGCATGGTACTGGCACAAAAACAGAGATAGATGGATAGATGTATGGAACAGAATAGAGAACCAAGAGATGAACCCAGCTATTTACTGTTATTTGATTTTCAACAAGTCAATTAAAAACATTTAGTGGGGAAAAGATTCCCTATTTAACAAATGGTGCTGGGTAAACTGGCTGGCGACCTGCAGAAGACTGAAACTGGACCCACACCTTTCACCAGTAACTAAGATAGACTCTCACTGGATTAAAGATTTAAACTTAAGACATGAAACTATAAAAATACTAGAAGAAAGTGCAGGAAAAACTCTTGAAGAAATCGG
>CAUYRH010006173.1:0-24511 GCA_963574655.1 Perodicticus potto
AAAAAAAAAAAAGATTTGAAAGCAAGGTCTTGAAATTTGTGTCTGACATTTTCACAGCAGCATTATTTACAATCACTAAAACATGAGAGCCACCCGAGTGTTTATCAGTGGATGAATCGTGAATGGATAAACAAATGTGAGACACACACAATGGAACACTATTCAGCTTTAGCAAAGACTTTCTGAACTATGCTACAATGTGAATGAAACTTAAAAATATTATACTAACTGAATTGAGGCAGCTACAAAAATACAAATACTGTGTGGTTCCACTTATATGAGGTACCTACAGAAGTCAAAATCATAGAGACGGAAAGTTCCTAGAGGTTAAGGAGAGGGGTTCATGGGTATGGACTTATAGAGATTGATGGTAGCAATGACTGCACAACATTATGAATGTATTTAATACCACTGAACTGTAAACTTAACAATTGTTAAGATAATAAATAATATATATGTATATTTCCACACAATTAGAAACGTGCAAAAAAGAAGAGACTTTTCCTAAATTACACTTTTGGGAAATGATAGAGCCAGGATTTAAACAGGGTGATTGTCTGGACCCATCACTTAACCTCCTTAGGTCTACAGTGCACTAGCCAAATAAAGATACCACTGTCTGTGTAACCTGCACTTGAACTAGAGACTTGGGTGTTGAGATTCTTCATCTGAATTAATTTGAAGTTTAATAATTTCTACTGGAAAAGCAGAGAACAAATATGGTAACAATCAGATGAATTAAGGAGTTCTAGTTCCAAAGGATAGCTCTTACATAAAGAGAAACAGAGCGTTGATATACTGGGCACAGCTCCAAATGATGAACAAGAGTCAAATGGCATTTTAAAATTCTCCTGCTTCTAGAATCACCCCCACTCCCACCAAAATGGGACATTTAAGCATTGGTAGGATTATGCCTGTAGTCCTCAATCTTCAGGCTACAGGTTGGTACCACTGTGGTCTGTTAAGAACTGGGCCACATGGCAGGAGAGAGCCCCGGAGAGAGCCACGGCAGGAGAGATGAGCCGCAGGCAAGTGAGCAAAGCATCACCTGTGTTTCCAGGTACTCCCCATCACTGGCGTCACCACCTGGGCTCTGCTGCCGGTCAGGTAAGCAGCTGCATTAGATTCTCATAGGAGTGCAAAGCGCACTGTAAACTGCGCCTGTGAGGGATCTCAGCTGCACGCTCCTTTTGAGAATCTAATGCCTGATGATCGAAGGTGGCGATGTAATGCTCTTGAACCATCCTCTCCATTCACATCCCCCGCCCCCTGATCCTGGGAGGAAAATATGTCTTCCATGAAACCAGTCCCTGGTGCCAAAAACGTTGGTAACTGCTGCATTATACTACTAATTTAGAGAAGATTGGGGCGCCTCTTGTGTATTCTGTATGGTACCAGTTAGGGCCTGGGATATAGTGGTAAGCAAAGTAGATGAGATTTCTGATCTCATGAGCATTATAATTTAGAGAATTTTTTACTAAACATAGAGTTAGCATGATGGTTATAAGTGTGGGACCTGTAGGGCCCTTGGTCACCATGGGAAACATCTATGAGTGTAGAAGTTTCCATGCAGCCTCTGCAAATTTGACCAATCTCAATTGCTCTCTTCTTTACTAATCCTGATTATTTTGAGGTATCCAAATAACTTCAAATAAGATGGATATATCCCCGGCTCAGGTGTAAATCCCGACTATTCTAAATCATCACTTCTCAAACTTTATCCTGCATTGGAAGCACCTGTGAGACTTGTTAAGAAAGCAGATTCTAGAATTCTACCACCTGAGTCAGGCCCGAAAATCTACATTTTAACAAATCCCAGATCATACCGCCACTGATCAAGGGATCACACTTTGTGAACCATTGACCTAAACCAATCACAGTGATCTCTCTCCACTTCCTGAGGACTGGTTTAGCCATGAGCATGTAGTGTGATTGTGGCCAAATTGAGGGATGATATATTGGCAGACTCCTAGGAAAGGGTTTGTTGTTGTTGTTTGTTTGTTTTGCTGTTAAATGGGGCATCCTAGAAAAAGAAAGGCAATGTCCTTCTTGTCTTTGTAGGCACCTTTTTGTAACCTCAGAAATCAAAGCCTGAGACAAATGCCAACAAGCAAGGATGGTGGAATAGAAAGATAGCACCAACCTTGGCAGATGTTCTACACTGGACTTTTTATTGAGATTATAAATGTCTTTATTGCTAAACAAAAGAGAAAGAAAAAGAGACAATCCCAATGTGATAATTTATGACCAACTGACATTAAGAGACAGGTTTGTCAATTGCCAGGGAGGAGGAATTGAGATGATTAGAGATTACTTTTTTTTTTTTTTCGCAGTTTTTTGCTGGGGCTGGGTTTGAACCCGCCACCTCTGGCATATGGAGCCGGCACCCTACCCCTTTGAGCCACAGGCACCACCCCTTAGAGATTACTTTTAAGAGGAATTGAGAAATTTGATGTTAGTTTTATTGTATGGGAATGTTTTCATTATGAAAGTTTAAAAATTTTTAATTTTGTTACTCATTGACATTAGTACAAAAATAAATACAGCTAGCACAGGTATACTTCAATTCCTGAGTGTAGAGGAAGGCGTAGACAATTATTCAAATAAAGACACAAACAGATGAATGATTGTTATGATGAAGAAATGTAACATTATGAGGAGAAATGGCATCAGTGACCTAGTTTGAATAATCAGAAAAATATTTTCTGAGAGTTTTCTTTAAGCCATGATTTGAGTGTAAATTAGCCAAAGGCTTGAGTGGACCAGTTGGTAGTGGGGTAGGGGAGAGAATTCGAGGGTAGGAAATAGGTAGATGAAGGTAAGAAATATTTTCTAGATGGAAATTTTAGCTTATAGATTGTATCTTCAACTAATTGGCTGTCTCCCCTCATAAAAGCACAATCTCCACAGGGACATTCATGCAGTAGGAATATACTTAGTGTGATAGGGCAGTGTCTCTCGGCTCGATAGCTGTACTATTGTTCAACGGAATCCTTCTTTACATAAGCAATGTATTTTCCTTACAGTAATCATTTACTTTGAATTTGAAATATTTAGAACAGAATTTCCCCATAGCAAATTAGATCTAAAATCACTAACACTATTTCTATATTATTTCTAATTCCTTAACTAGGCTCTTCCTTTCTATATATTATATGCCAAATGTAGGCTCTATTGGAAGATTATTACTATTTCTTATTTTTGAAAATATACATTATTTTTCCCACAAGTCACTCTCTGGACACCATGTATGGCTTATTTTCTTCAGGCAATGATTATTAAAATAATATACTTAGCTTATTAATTTTTAATTGTCACCTGCCTCCTTACACTAGAGTATAAGCTGCATTAACAGGGACTCTCTGGTCTTGTTCACCATTGTATCAAATCGCGGATAGAGTCTCGGCTGAATAAACATTTGAGTCAAGAGAGAAGAGGAAGAGGAAGAAGGAGGAGGAGGAGAAAAGAAGGAAGAGAAAGAGGAAAGGGGGAGAGAGAGAGTGAGAGAGGAGAATAGCTTAGCAAATACAAATATTACGTAGAAGATCTATGTATTATTATCAACCCAGCTATAAGAAGGCTATAAGATGTAACAATTTTGCACACATTTGAAGAGGTTATTTTTCTTTTTGCCCTTATGCAAATATACAAATATGAAATTACATTTTAAAATCTTACTTCTGAATTGAAATATATGCTCAGTTCTTTAAAGCATTATTTGCAAATGTTTAGGAGTACAGAACAAAAGAGCTAAAAGATATAAAAAGGCAGTGTAGGATAAAAATACCGTTCATATAATAATAAGGGGAAAAGATAGAAAATCTCTCTTTCCTGTCTGTTAAAAGTAGACAATAAAACTTGTTGTGAAATGAATGTATCAGGAGATTCATTTGTCCATTCCAGCCTATTATTTCAGAGAAGCAGAGCATACTTAACTGGTTAACCAGATGTCAAAGGAAAGTCATTATTCTATTATGAAAGTTTCATACAAGATAAAAATGCATAATTTCAGCTTTTTTTAGAAAGTGATTTTTATTGCATTGTCATGTTCCATTTATTTTTATGGTCCAAAATTGGCCTGAACTCAAATTTAAAGCAAATTCCCTGAAATAATTATGAAACAATTTTACTGAAAGTAATGTGAAACATAAAATTCTGTAAGTCTCTTAAAACAAACACCAATTATAACACATTTTTGAATAATAATCTTGCGGACCATTTGAACTGAAAATTTTTGCATGCATTCTTTTGTATTAATATTCATCTGTATAACTTTGAGTTCTTGTAATGTAACCTAGACTTTTCAGTTATACCTTATTTTTTTCTAAGCTAATTAAAATATAAATTTACAAAGGATTTTGCCTTTAAAAAGATGAATGGGAAAGGTGCCAAATTCAGATTTTCTGAACCCTTTGTGTTTATTTCTCTAGAATTATGTTTTTTCTTGCATATTTTATTCTTTATTTTTTTCCAAAGTATTATGGGTATACAAGCATTTTAGTAAAATGGATCACTTTTATAATGCTTGAGTCTTGGAGACAGGTGTGTCCATCAGCTATATGGTGTTCACTGTACCAGTTGGGTGAGTTTTCACCCATCTACTTTTCCCCCTGCCCTTGCTTGATTTCCATTGAGTTTTATTTCTCTTTGTGCATATGTGTGCTATCAGTTAGTTTCACTTTAATAGTGAGCACATGTGGTGTTTCTTTTTCCCTTCTTTAGATACTTCACTTAAGATAATGATCTCCATTTCCATTCAAATTGTTGCAATAGGCATTATGTCATCCTTCCTCATGGCCAAGCAGTATTCCATGGTTTACATATAATATATTTTGTTAATCCACTCGTGAATCAACAGGCACTTGGGTTGATTCCACATCTTTGCAATTTGAAATGGGCTTCAGTGAATATGTGATTGCAAGTGTCTTTTTGATAAAATGACTTCTTTCCCTTTGGGCAAATACGGTGTAATGAGATAGTGAGAGCACATGGTAGGTCTACTTTTAGTTTTCTGAAGTATCTCCATAATGTTTTCCATAGAGGTTGTGCTAATTTGTAGTCCCACCAACAGCATAGAAGTGTCCCTTTCTCTTTACATCAACATTAATATATATTAATTTTGGATTTTTGAATTAAAGCAATTCTAACTGGGTTAAGATGATAACTCATTGTGCTTTTAATTTGCATTTCCCTGATGATTAGTGACATTGAGGCTGAATGCAGGGGCTCATACTTGTAATCCTAGTACTCTGGAAAGCAGTTCTGGTGGTCTAGCAGGACTGCATGAGCTCAGGAATTTGAGACCAGCCCGAGCTAGAGCAAGATCCTGTCTCTAATAAAAATAGAAACAAAAAAAACCTAGCTGGGTATTGTGGTGGGTGCCTGTAGTCACTGCTACTGGGGGTGCTGAGAAAAGAGGATTGCTTCAACCCAAGAGATTGAAGTTGCTGTAAGCTATGATGATTCCACAGCACTCTACCCAGAATGACAGAGTAAGAGTCTGTCTCAAACAAACAAACAAAAAGATTAGTGACATTGAGGATTTTTTTATATGTTTATGGGCCATTTGTCTATCTTATTTTCTCATTTTTGCCTTTTTTGAAAATTTCCTACAAAATAAATTGTTAAGATTAATTTGTTTTAGAAAATGAATTCCAAGGAAAGTTTTGGTTTTTTCACATACTATTTACAAAAATGAATAAATTCATGATATTCTACAAAAAATCCAAAACTCTTGACAAAACTCATACATAAATGTCTTCCCACTTTAGTCCATATTAAAACGTAAGAGAAATTGCCATTATATTTACCAAATGACATGCCGTCATTTTACTATGTTTAACAGGCAATCATTTCAACTTTCTGAATCAGATAATATTTAGAAAAGACCCACAATTTCTAAACACATTTTGTATGATAAAGAACGATCTATGTAAAATTAATTCTATAATTTCTGAATTTCTGAATTAAATTTCTGTAATTCTAAATACTAATAATTTATAGTGTTTACTTTGTTTTAGCATCTTACAATTGACAAGCTATAAATCAAGAGTAAAGTTTATAGTAAAATTTCATCACATATAAATAACATATGATATTTAATAATATTTCTAAATGTGCCTACAATATATGAGCCTTGGATTTTAACTCTATTTCCAGAGCACCTGTATTCTTACTTAATGAGTAAATACACAAACACTTTAACTATACACATGACTTCTACACATACATATACCTTTGTCATTTCATATATCATTTACCTTTATATTCCACTCTATATGGAGCCAAGTTTATAAATAAAATGTTACATATGCTGAGTTTTATTCATAAAAATGGATATCTGTACTCTAATCCATTGGCCAGGTACATGATAAATAAGTAAAAATATGATCTCCTTTGTATAGCATTACTGGTAGTCATATTCATATGTTATACCCCATATCAAATTAACATTCATATATCAGGCATTTTGTTAAGTAGTGAGGCTTCCTTCTAACACTCATTTAAATCAGGAGCAGGACTAATAGTCATGATGCAAAAGGAAAAAGGAAACAGGTATGTTCCAAAATACTAAAGCATTTTTACTTTATCAAATTCTTTAGGTTGTAATAGTTTCAAAACTAAAAAAAAAAATTAAGTCAATATGATTTTAACTACATACCACTATGAAACTCACAACTTTGTAAATGTGCTATTTGTTTACTTGGTAGAAACACTAAAAATGCCATGTAAGGCAATAATTCTCATTAGGGGCAAGTGTGACTCCAGGGGTATTTGGAAATGTGGGTAAGCATGTCTGATCCAACTGGAGTTGCTGCCTGCTCTTGCTGCCAAACATTCTGCACTGCACAGAGCACTCCCCACAGCAAAGAATTTGAGAAACCTTCATCTAATGTCTTGACCTGAAGGCCGTTTAGTCCATTGAACTATGATTTATTGCTGGATCTAAGTTATGTGTTTCCCTACAAGTCCCTAATTCAGAAGCCCTACATTTTTTTTTGGCAAAACTCACAATCAAATACAGAAACATTTTCAATGTCACCAAAGTGGTAAATTAAATTGGTGGTTTCTGGTAAAATTATCTGAATAACTATTTTCCTAAAATAGACTATAAGTAATATTACAGAAGAAATCTAAAAAAAAGAAAAGCCTTCTGTTCTGAGGAAATAAAGGCAATCATTCAATAGAAATAACTTTCCAGAGTGTCAAAGAATGGCCAGGGTGGGGGTGGGTGACCAGGAAGTGAGAGCAAGATCAAGAAGAAGGAGGAATCAAGTCCAGTCGGTGGTGGAGAGGCGACAGGGCATATGGTCTTGTCAGGGTCCTTCTTTGCGGGTTACTGGGCTGAGAGCTAGCCTCTCCTTTGCTTGTCTTCTGGAGGAAAAGGCTGGGGGAAACACCTGAATATGTGGAATCCCAATGCTGGGCAACCAGGGCCAAATCCATAGCCCCCTAACATCAGGTACCCTGGAGGTTCCAGTCCTGCCCATCCTCCACTTGTCAATCCAGCCTTTCCTCCTGGCCCCAGTCCTGCTCCCCCAGGAGTTCCCCAGGGAAATCCAGCTTTCCCTCCAGCTGGGCCTCCTCATCCTGTGCCACAGCCAGGGTATCCAGGATGCCAACCCCAGGTCCCAACCTTCCTCCATATCCACCACCTGCTCCTGGCATGTCTCCTGTGAATCCCTTGGCTCCTGGCATATAAACAAATAAATAAATAAAAATAAATTTCCATGTCATCATTGTACTAGGGAACAGTGTCAACAGCATCCCTAAAACCCAGAGTGACTGATACAGATGATACCAGAGTCTCAGGCTCTTGGTCTAGGCAATTTGAATAACGAATCCCCGGAACACAGATCAGTGGTAAGACAGAATTTATTCACAGAAACAAAGAGTACAAAAACCAAAGCTCCTGGCAGAAATAACAGAGGTGGGGGAACAAGCTCTCTTACTCCTTTCTGAAGACTTCAGGCTTAAGGGATTATTTTGCTGGAATTCAATGTTTACTTTTAAAGCCTAGCACTTCTAAAGTTACAGCCGGCATTCCATTTAGCAGCAGAAAGCTGGAACTCTCAGGCCTTGGAAACTTACCCAAATTGACCAGGCCATGAAATCGACCAGCCCTAGAAAAGGTGGGGTTTCCCCTTCAGCCAGAAGTGCAGGGGAAGGAGACACCAAAGTAGCGGTGTCTCTCCTGCAGTTGTCTGGCCTCTCTGGGTACTGAAGCCTCCTAGGGCCCCCCTGCCTACCCTCTAGCCTGATGGTTCTGCTGCCGGCTGCCCCTATACTAACACCACCAGGGCTAAGGCAGCAGGTCTTGGTGCCACCTGTCCTGAATCACAAACAATATGGATTAAACCAGATAGAAGCAAGACAGCAAACATTAACAAAAACTGCCTTTCAAAAGACCAAAGATAGTTATCAAAAGTATACTGTGGAAATTCTGAGAAACCATAGCAAGATTCCCTGTTTTATATTTAAGGCTGCAAAGTCAGAGCCAGAGGTGTGGAGGGTTTGTTAATGTAGATTATCCATCATCCATTCCAAATTTTTTATTGTGTAACTTATTGTAGTACTGCAGAGATTAGAAAAAAAAAATCCCTGATTTAGCTGCAGCTAAATTTCTATGTGTGATTTAGATTTTAGATTTCTACCATCAGATGTGCTTATGTGAGATCTGAATTGGAAACAGGATTCAAAAACAGGAGAAGGAGAGAAAAAAGGCAGATAAGAAGCACAGAGAGACAGGTAGGGAGAGCGAGAAAGGAAAACAAGAAAAAAAGAATAAAGAGAAGATGGGAAAACAGAAGAGAGGTGAAGAAAGAAGGGATAAGACACAGGGGAAGGGCACCCATTTGTTAATCTAGTGTGTAGGGCTCTGGAGCCAACAGTTCTGGAGGTCTTTTCCTGATCTTTAGATTGCAGAGTGCAGGTAAAGAGATGGGGCTCTGCAGCCGGCAGCTGGTGCACCAGGCTTCTCAGTCCCAATTTCATGTGTTGGGCAAGTAATATGTAAGTAGATTAATGTACTGTATTTATCATGGGGTTATTCAGTTATTCAAAGTAGATGAAATGTAAAGATGACCTAAATGTTCCTCAAAAGTAGATCACTTTAATAAATGTACATCCACAATATTGATGTAAATTCACTTCATTAAATTAATGAGATCTATGTAAAATTTCAAGGAAAGATGTAATGAGTCAAAGGTATTCACTCACCTAACAAATATATAGTGAACACTTGACCCATGTACTTGGTAATGTACCAAATACTGGTGAAAAAACAGAAATATTTCCACTCATCACATAAATTACTATTCAAAATATATATGGTTAAAATGAAAATGTTATAAAACTATGAATAACAATGATCTTAGCATTAAAATATGGGTGTTTACATCTTCACAGTAAAACATCTAGGAGGTCATCAACTAAATGTTAACTGTATACTTCTGGTCTATGGAGATAACAGTTATTATCTTATATCTGGATATACTGTGTGATTTGAATTACCGTTTTTATAACCAAGAAAATAAATGATTCCCATTTAGGAAATGAAATAATTTAGGTATACGTGGCATACTTGTAAATGTTCTTCATCCATACTATACCATTTCTTCTCAGGTCCAGTATGTCTGATATTTTAAAGAATAATCTCTCTTTATTTATATATGTGTCATATTGCATAGTCTGTCTATGATGAAAGTAATACAGTATGTCTTTTTAATTGTTTTTACACTGTGTTCACCCTTATTATTATTATTGTTATTTCAGGTAAATTTGAGAGTATAAAGAATTATGTTACAATCTTTGCATTTCTCCCTCTTATAATTATGTTGCACCCCCAAGAGGTGTGGCATACACTTTAACATTGTGCCCATTAGGTGGGAGCACACCCATCCACCCCCTCAGCCTCTCCCTTTGCTTCCTTGTTCCTCCACTCTCCCCCCATCTTGAATTGATTTGAGTTTTTCTTTTACATGAGCATATATTAAATCATCTACTGGCTTCATATTAGAATTGAGCATATTGGATTCTTGCTTCTCCATTCTTGTGATAGCTTTTTAAATTTCTAATGGCAACAAAATGGAAAATTGTCATTTCTTCCAAATGGTAATGATTTATTGAGCATTTACAGTGTATAGGACATGGTACTAATTAATCAATCCGCTATATGCAATACAAAACATCCCTTTACACAACAGAAAACTATTGCCCAAAGAAAATAAATACCTTGGCTTGGCGCCTGTGTCTCAGCGGGTTGGTGTGCCAGCCACGTACACCTGAGCTGGAGGGTTCGAATCCAGCCCGGGCCCGCCAAACAACAATGATGGCTGCAATCAAAAAATGGCCAGGTGTTGTGGTGGGCATCTGTAGTCCCAGCTACTTGGGAGGCAGAGGCAGGAGACTTGCTCAAGCCTAGGAGTTGGAGGTTGCTGTGAGCTGTGATGCCACAGCACTCTATCCAGGGCGACAGCTTGAGGCTCTGTCTCAAAAAAAAAAACAAAAAAAGAAAATAAATACTTTGCCCAGTGTAAATGGCTAGTGTATGATAGAGGATAGAGCTACGAATTCCATTCTAAGACAACTGATATTTTACTTACATATTATTTTTATTTAATTTAGTTCTTCAAAATTGTCTTGCAAAAGATTATTTTATCTTTCACCTTACAAAAAATAGGTGGATGCTAATAAGTTCCTGAGAGCATAGTTAAGGCTAATTATTTTAGCATGATTTCAATTTAGAACTTAGTTCAAATGAAGGAACATTGATTAACTGTGTTCATTTTTGGATGTGTTAAGTTTAATGCCTGAATTTCATGGATTTAATTTATAATAAACCTTCCAATTATTGGCAGCAAAATTCAGCTGCTTCCTATTCACAAAAACCATGGAAGGGTATCTGTTTTGTTTAGTTTAGCTTACTACCATTTTCTCCTGCCATAAAAAATATTATTGTTTTGAAACCTCTATTTTATCACAGTGGAGGATTAAAAAAAAAAAAAAAGAAAAGAAAACAGGCACATCAGTAAACTCAGAAGTTTATTATATAACTTTAGCAGTATATTGATAACCTTGAAAAGAATTCTTGTTTAGAACAATGAGTAACCAAAGTAAATTTAAGGGAGAAATTAATATACATTCTGAAGTTTTCCAAAAAGAATAGATTTGTCTGTCCTTTTAAATAGGTTTCTTACTTTTAATTGGCTGTGCATGTCTCACAAAGTTACATCCTTTCAAGCAAAGTTAATGATTGAAACTTACCATCCTATTAGCCAAGTGATTGATGTTAGATAATTGCATTGTGAAAGATAGCAACTACAAGTAAGAGCCTTCCCGTTCTCACCACCTTAGCACTCTTTCTTATTAAAGCACCCAAATATTACTTTCCAAATGTTATTATTCACACATTCTTTTATAACCAAAACACCATATAAGAAAGTACAAAGTAACAGTGAGATATGAAGAAAGCTAGTGTTAAACACGGAAGTAGTCACATTTTCCCCATGATTTGGGTATAACTCTAAATATTGTGCAGCTCTAGGACAAATGGAACCAAATAAACTTCAAGCATAATATACAGAAAAAGGGATTCATTATGAATTTTACAATCAACAAATAAATGCTTATGAAAACAGTTAAAAATGAAATAATTCTCGAATACCTAGAACTATGTGATTCAAGTCATTAAACAACTCCCTCTGTTAAACTAGGAATTACACTAAGTAATTGGAATTAAATAATGAAAAGATAAGATGATGGCTTTCAAAATGCAAATGTGCCATCTAAGAGACAGTGAGAACTGATGGAAAGAGCTGTGTGTCCTGTGTTCAAAATATTTTACCCAAACTAGATGTAATGGACTATCTGAGAAGCTGTTATCTGAGCCAAACCTGTGGATAAATAGGATTTAGTCAATCTAAGAAGGAAATGTGGATAATTCTATGTCACCCATCACTTCTGACGCCACTCGTCAGGGCCCAGGACTGGCCAGGTCTCGGGCGCAGCTTAACTAGGTTCCAGACATGGACCGCTAAGTTACCTTGCTCTGGTACAGTTTCTCTTGGATGCCTGATGGCTATCTACTTTAGAGAGAGAGAGAGAGAGAGACTCATAGAGAATAAAGCAGTCTTATCTTAGTGTTTAGCAGAGCTTGGTAATCTTCAGCAGAGAGACGCCGTGCTGGAGTCCTGCAGGCAGAAGAGGAGACAGAGTCAGAGTAAGTGGGTCCGTGATAGAATGCGCATGCTCCCTGACTGCCTGCTCCTCCAGCCTAATATAAGGCTGATCTCGTGCCTCTCAACACCACAGGTGTAGAGACAGCCAATTCACCACTGCTCTCATCTCACAAGCTCTCATGCTTGTTAGGAGAGCTAAATCCCTCTCCATGCCCTTTCCACCAAGGTGTTCCATTATTGAGCTATAAAGGTATTACACCTCTCACTCCTAGCCATAGGGTATATGGGCTGCAACAATTCTAGAGGGGGGAAATTGCATAAAAGAGGCAGACACAGTGAAACTACGCGGAGCATTCATACATATCTAATACTTCGCATTCGAACGCAGCTAACGAGGACAGCGCATGGCAGCAAGCGGTGGGAGAAAATACTCAAAAGAGAATGAGAGTTACTTTGTACAATGTAAAATACAAGCTCCTTTTTAGGAAGATAATCCTGGCAACAATTTGGGGCCAAGGACTGAGGAACATTTTCAAGTCTGTGCAGGAGACTAGTGGGGGATGGTGCTCAGAGCCTGAGCACATATAGCGGGGGCTCAATGGGGAGCAGAGGAAGAACCAGAAAGGCAACGAGGTAAAGGCATCCAACTTCATGGGGAGATTTAAGGAGAGACAAACCTCAGCTTAAATAAGTATGTGGCACTTTGAAAACTGTCATTCATTTCATTAAACATCTCTATGGAATACCACCAGTGAAACCCAAACATGAAGTGGTTTACCCTGGACCACAGACAAGAGTCAAGTCTAAAAACAATAGCTATTTTGACTATTATTCTGATACTCTTTTCAAAATATAGAATAACTTATGTAATTTTATATAGCCATAAAAATGCTAGGAGATGCTAGCTCCACATTTGAATATATATCCATATCTTTATCTATCACAATCTAGATCTCTGTGGCTTCCTATCTAGCTATCTTTGGCTTAACTTTGAAATATGGAAGAAATTATGATTTTATCTTCTGCACAGAATTCCTTCAGAGTAACATTTTTATTTTTTATATATGATATGCTGACAGCAGGATTTCTGATCTCTTCTCTTTTAAAACTCAGATCCTGTTTGCTATGTATGACTCCTTGCTAAACCTGGACACCTGTATCCAGAAACTACTGAATGTACTGACAATTATTCCATGGTTCCAGCATAAACTACTGGTCCTCTAAGTTAAAATTACTACAATTACAGCATTCCTTCTATTCTCGTGGTATACAGAGCTTCTTCAGCAACAAAGAACAATATAGACCAAACCCATTAAAATTTATAGTATCTCATTTCAATTACATCTTTGTTGTGGCTTGGAAATGTTTATACTCATCAATCAATGTATGTAAAATATTTTTAAACCTAGACTTTGAAAAGCAGTATTTTAAGCATTTTGAATTTAATAATTTATGTATTTATTACATTATTCGTATTGTAATAGTAAAGTAGCATTTCTTGAGAGCCTTATTCTAAGTAGCCTGGTAGCATGGGCAATCTGCCTCCTCATACACCCTCAAATATTTTCTGTACAGTATGAACTATCTGCTTAAAAGGAGATCCTATTGCAATAGCTAAGGATGAAGATTTGTAGCAACAGCACTAACTTCAGACCACTACCAAGAGTACTGAGGTAAAAACAAAGAAGAAACACATCTGATTCAGCTTCCCAGCCACTGAAGCAGTGACTTTAAATAACAGTTTGTACTTTAGATTCCCTTCATGCTTTGGCTACAGAAAGAAAGTACAGGGCCTCAATAACATGAGCCTAAGAGGGACAGGGACATGCCGTAACCAGAGTATAATCTCATTTCAAGTTCTCTCTTCTTCATAATCACTTGGAGTTTTTAGTTGTAATACAGTCACACAGGTTCCCTAAGATGGACATATCAATAATCAAATATATTCAGAAAGAAACAATATCAGATGAACAGCTATTTGAGAAAATTCAAAATTTTCTTGTAAAGATAGGGATTCCTACACAGAGGCAAACATGAAAGTAATTGAGTTAAGAACACTATTAACTCATATTCAGCATCCTGAATAAAAACGAGTGGCTGACAGAAAGGAACGTTCCTTCCTTAAAAGATACTAAAACAATAAATTAAAAAAAATAAATCAACATGGCTAAATATTGGTTCAGTAAACCAGAGGATCTCAGAGTTTATCCCTGAAAGCAATGCCAAGAACAAAGTGTTAGTAGGTATGAGAGAAAAATTAAGAAAAACGAAAAGATGTACTCACATGTTCCAAGATATATCTAAAAGAAAGTTGGGAGAGTATGGAGTGAATAAACAGAGGAAGTTAAAGACATAGTTGAATAAATTTATCTGAGGTGTAGAAAGATGGTGTCCAAACTGAAAGGTTTCATAGATCTCTAATCAGAAAAAAATGAAAGCACAAAGAACACCACTCAATATACTTTAATGAGACAAGTTTAGACTTGGTCAACTTTCCAACTCTAAAAATAAAAAGAAAGTAAAAAAAAAATCCCCCAAATCCAAAAAGCACAAATTGGTGGCATAGGTTTTTATTGCTGGTAAAAGACAATGACAGCCTGCCAGGAAAATTTTCAAAACCTGTAAACCCGTGTCAGGAAAAACTAGCATTTCAAAATAAGGCCTGAGATATAATGCAAGTAGTTCTTGAAAAATTTATAATTAATGAATTAAAGAAAATAGAGAAGAAATTTTAAAAATTATGATATATGAGATGCGTTATTGGGGTAAATGAACAAAAGCATAAAATTGTATCTAAATATAATGATGTACATGAAATTAATATATGAAATAATATTACAGATAAAACAATCTTGGGGTTGTTCATGGGAAAGGAACACTCAAAAAAAATTTTTTAAACATTCAATCAGTGAAAATAGAATTTAAGAGATAATGTTGTAAATAGAAGCAAGAGAAATATTTTGTTAATAAAGGTTTAAATTAACCCAGGAAATAGAACCATAATGAATATATTTATCATTTGAAAATAAAGGCATGGCATGTATAAAGCACAAAAACTTAACAGCACAGAAGAAAATTTAAAATTCTGTATCCAACCTAATGGACTTGAATAAGCCTCTCTCAAAGGAAAAAGACAAAGTATTCAAAATACAAAAAATAAAACAAGTATATGGTTAATAAACACTCCAACAGATGTTCTTGTCAACCCTTATATCTTAGGCAACATAGGAAATCCCAGTGAGTTTACAAAATTTAAGAATCCTTCATGCCAAATTCCCAAATCAAAATGCAATATATCCATAATAAAATAAGAATAGTCTGGCCGGGCATTGTGGCAGGCATTCCCAGCTACTCAGGAGGCTGAGGCAAGAGAATCGCCTAAGCCCAAGAGCTGAAGGTTGCTGTGAGCTGTGACGCCACAGCACTCTATGGAGGGCAACAAAATGAGACTCTGTCTCTAAAAAAAAAAGCCAAAGAATAGTCTTAAAAGTTTGTTTACTTATAAATTCAATTATAATTAAAACATTTTAAAATATTAAGCTGAGATTAATTTAGAAATAAAAGGCAAATAGAATCTTACCCAATATATGAAATGTAGTCATAACTGTTCTCATGTAAAATGACAAATACGAGTATAAACCAAAATAAATGAAATTTGAAGGAAAGATGTAGCCTTAATCAATAAAATAATTTGAAAATATTTTTGTTTAAGCCTTTAAAAGTAATTAAGAAAATTCAGTAAAGATATGAAAATATTATCAAGCATATGTGTATGAATGAATGAATAAAATAAATATATTTAGTCAGCATAATTCAATTGGATACAAATACATTTAACAACCTAAATGTAACACATTAATTGCTAGGAATATGTAAAGCACCAAAATGTATCAAGAAGAGGTAGATAGTGTGACTAGACTAATAACTCTAGAACAGCGGTTCTCAACCTGTGGGTTGCGACCCACAAGAACTGTATTAAAGGGCCGCAGCATTAGGAAGGTTGAGAACCACTGCTCTAGAAGATGTTGAATGAACAGTCAAAGATAAAGCCAAGAATTTTTTTAATGTGACGTGGAAAATAACAAGAAGTGGTAAGCCTGAGAGTCAAACCCTGATTTGTCACACTAAAAATGTATTGTCTTAAATATTATACTAAAATGATTATAATGATAATATATAATGATATAATAACACAAAAACCATTCAAAACATATTTATACTTGTATATATTCATATATACAAATATATGAAACATAATTAAAAGATAATATCCAAATAAATATAGTTGCAAATATTATAAATATTTAAAGATCTACATACAGAGGAATTTGTTGCATATACCCTTTTTCAATCATTACAGAAGAACAAAGGAAAAATAGTTGATAATATTCACTTGATAAATGTGTGACAGAATGGATATCATCTCAAGAAATTTCAAGAATATGACTGTCTAGTACACCATTGTGTCTTTATTGAGGACACAGTTTCCTACAGTGTCAAACGTAGGAAATGCTCAAATGTGTTTCAATGAATAAATAAATAAGTAAATATTTGCCTAAATGATTTAATAAATAAATTAATGACCAGGAACATGGGAGGAAAACAGTGTTTTACCTTTAAGGACATACAAACACAGTACAAGAATTACTGTGAAAAGTTCATTACATGTAAGTTTACAAAGGAATTAACAATCAATAGATCAGCTAAATGTTAGCGTAATCAAAGGCGAGGCTAGATGCACAGAGGGAGCACAAGACCTTGAGGAGTCGGAAGGATAAATCATAGTTATCCAGGACAAGGCGCATGGTAAGGAGTAGAATGTAAACACACGTCAGAGAATATCTCCTCATACGTCATCTCAGGCTTCTCAGGTGACAAAGTAGATCTCTAGTCTTCTCTTTTCTTAATATTTCAACTAAAATTTAGCCATGAAGTGTGTAATTTTCATCTTCACGATATGAATGATATCCAACACAACTTCTTAAAAAATTGTTTGTGATTTATTGCCCTAATTCTCATGCTGCTCGTCTGTCCTGGATGATTGTGATGCTTCTGATCTCATCTTCTCCCTCCAGTAGAGAGCTTTTTCTCCTGTATCTTTTTCATTTCTAATTAATATATTCCTAGAAGTCTGTACCTTCACACAGTAACATTTGTACCACAGCAAGCACAGCTGTCATTAGATTACATTAACTGACCTTTCTATTGTCTTTTTCTAACCAAACTGTTCATGATACCTACATGAAAATTACTGTGAATAAATAATTGA
This sequence comes from Perodicticus potto, assembly GCA_963574655.1. Taxonomy (NCBI): domain Eukaryota; kingdom Metazoa; phylum Chordata; class Mammalia; order Primates; family Lorisidae; genus Perodicticus; species Perodicticus potto. The sequence goes on from CAUYRH010006173.1 coordinate 17,449, forward strand.
CTGTATCCCTTTCTTCATAATATGTTCCCACATTTATATTATTTTTCAACATTATTCATCATTTGTTTAATCATACATTATTATTATTATTCACAATGTGGTGAAATGTCTACATAGACCAAGACACTATTTTTGGTGTTAAGGACAATAAATACTAAGATGGTTCTGTGTCTTAAAACATGGTCAAATGAGGAGCTGGATAAGTAAACCCTAGACTAGAGTGTAATACGTTGCTCCAGTATTTTTTCATCTTTCCAAATTTATTACAATTTCTAATATAAAGAAAACTTTCTTGGGTTGAAATGAAACTATCTTTTCCTTTTTCTGCTGTACCACTTGGTTTATATTTCTATTAGGATCTCTATTGAATTTTTCTTTGTAATATAATTAGTTCATTCATTTATTCAGTGAACAGTTCACTCTGTGCTAGATGTTTTCTGTGTGCCCCCTACTGGCTTCTAAATCCCTTTAGCATAAATTACATGTCTCAGACATTCAGCTCTAGACATTCAGTGCTTAGAATATAAAATTTTGTTTTCAGAATTTAAAAATAATTAAATCATGTAAATACAGCACTGGAAGATGACTTGATTATAAGAAGATAATTAGACAATGCAGTTGTGTGTGTCTTACATAAGCTAATCCTAGCCTATGTTGCCTTCTTACAAGTATATGCTCAGAAAAACATAGCTGCTCCATTTAGAGAGATCTACGTTCTCTCTAAAAGAGAATGTAGCTAATGTATTATATTTAGTTTGTGGAGTTTTGCAATATGTGCAAAGACACATAAACAGAATGATGAAACCTTTGTAACATTAGATTATGGAAAAAGAGTAGGGAAGTTATATAAAAAGAAATACTTATCTGTGGAAAAAGAATGGCAGGGTAAGTGGGGGGCAGGTTGCCACTTTTAAATTTTACATAACTATTCTTAAAGTAAATCTACAATTAATGCAAAATGTATAACAGAAGGGTAGCATCAATTTTAAAAAATAGGTAGAATCTACATGATTGGTGTTCATGCAGAGGCTGGAAAAACGCTGAATTAGAATTCCATAATCGAAATGTTGTAGTAGAAATAGGATTTGACCTAAATTATTTCTAAGACTAATTTTCAAGTTATAAATTTAGGATAGTTTACATATCTAGCTATATTTTAATTTTCCATTATCTTTCTATTACAGAATTTTACTGTTTTCACTTTAGCTAGAAAGAATGGTGCATAAGTAAGTGTGTATATATATGTGTGTGTGTGTGTGTGTGTGTATTAATGTTGGCACTAAGTAGTGTTTTAAAAATTTATATTTCTGAAGCATTGACTCTCAGAGTAATTTCTAGCATGTATAAATTAACAAGTCATTGCAAATGGCAGTGCCTACAAGTTTCATTGATTATATACTTCATCATAATTGAAAGTCCACTTTATTTTTGTGTATAGTTTTATTTTTCTTAATATAAATGCAAGTCTAATTGGGGAGATTGGTATATGTGACATTGATAAAAAACTGGTGCATGTTCTCAAATATTTTATGTTTGGTTTTTTTTCCATTTTCTACTTTTGGCTGCAATATTTATCATTTTTATATAATGTCCAGACAAGCACTGTTTAATAAATGAAATATAAAACTCTGTTAAATTTACTTTTGTATGAGCTATGATGGAGAGAATGAATAGAGATACTTAAAGAGCAGAGAAAAAAGAAGCAACATGGAGTGGAGTTAATGGCACATAGTCCAAATACTCATGGTTTGAGGAATCCATTCAGTGACTCTTCCTTGGGCTATGTAAGCATCTCAATTTTCTTATCTCCATAGTAGGAATATTGGTACAAATCTTAAAATTCCCTTTGAATTCTACAAACAAAATCATATAAAATTTCCTCCTTACTCACTATCAAATAAAATGTATCTCAAATGATGTGGGAAACAAGCAAGGTCTCTTCTTATGAAATGAAAGATATAACTATTACAACTTTGGGAATATCTGTAAACTCTCAATTATCCACTTTTGGGACTACAAATTACCTATATTTATATTTGGTCTTTCCACTGCTCATTTTTCGGTCATTTCACTGCTTATTGATGACGGTATTGTAAGGAACAGACCAGAGGGAAACTGGAATTAGCAAATGCTGCTATTATTTGGTCCTTTTAAAAACATAAGCATATTAAGTACATTAAAATTAGGTTTTGAATTAAGCATGGATCAAAGGATTCTTCTTCTCATTACTGCAGATAAATAAAACTTCTATTAAGACTGCAGAGCATCCAGGGGAGAATTTCTTTCTCAATAACAAATACTAATGCCAACAAAAGTCTTTGAAATGTGCCAAAAATTACATATTTATTGACATTTGTAGGGGAGAAGGGAAGCTTCTTTGCCCCTGAAAGTTTTGCTGAAAGATCAACACATATGATTAGCAGGTTAATAAGAGAAAGAAATCACAAATTTAAGCTCCACGTGCAGCGTTCCCCTCTGACAAAGCTTTTCTTTGGTATTTTTTATATTGCACATCTTCTGATGGCAAATTCTCTCAGCAGTTCTTTATCTCAAAATGCACCTATTCTACCTCCCTTTTTGAAGAGCATTTTTTTGGCTAACTACAGAGGGTGCTAACAATTGCATACTTATTTTGAGAAAGGAAAAAAGACTACATTAACACAGTAACATTCGATGTTCATTCATTCGTTATTTTGACTTCTACAATTAATAGAGATAGAAAATCTAATATACAAGGTAACAACCATTCTTGGTATATATTAAATATTATGATTTTAATATAGTTTTTTCTTTCTTGAAATGTGCGTGCACTTTTTGGCATCCTCTGCATTTTGATGGTGTTTGTTTGGTTCTGTGATTTCTCTCTTTCATCATTTTATATATATGTTTTGTTGTCTTCTTGTTTTTGCTGCTGATAAGAAGCCAGCAGTCATTTTGGTCATTGTACCTCTGTATATAAAGTGTACTTTTTTCTCTGGATAATTTCAAGATTTTCATTTTCATTTTGGTAGCAGTAATTTGACTATGATATGACTATGTGTGATTTTCTTTACTTTTTTTGGTAGTTTATTGAGCTTATTTAACCTGTAATTTGGTGGTTTTCATTATGTATGTGGTTTTTGGCCATTGTTTCCTCAAACATGTTTTTCTTCCTCAAACTTTTTTTTCCTTTTCTTAGTAGCACTCTATTTATTTGTCCTCAATTTTTTTCTTCTCTGCTTTTCATTGGATAATTGATGCCTTGCTGTCTTCAGATTTAAAGACTCTTTCTTCTGCCAACTCCAGCATTATACTAAATCCCTCTAGGGAAAATTTTATTTCAGTCATTTTATTTTCCAGAACTAGAATTTTTATTTTACATTTATGCTTTCCTTTACCTTCTTGAAATTACCCTCTCTGACTCAGTAAGAGATACTGTTCTTTCATTCTTTGAACCTATTTTCTTTTTCTTTTTTGTACTTACTTATAAATACTGTCATAAAGTTTTTGCCTTTATATCCAATATGACCTATTATTTTTGTTAATTGTAATCTTATCTTTATCATGGATCATATTATTCTCTTTCTACTAACATTTTTGATAGATATTAGAATAATACATTATGGAGTCTCTGGATTACTTTATTTCCTACTGAAAAGCTTGATTTATGTGTTATTAGGAAGCTTAATTACTGGTTTATTATCATAAACTTGCTATAAATTAGTCTTGTGCTATGTTAGTATAGAGATGTAGAAAAAAAATAAAGTTGGAAAAAACTCAAATTCTACATTCCGTCTTCCCTGAAGATTTCATCAGAGCTTGGTTCTGTATTCTATTAAGGCAGATTTTAAGAATGTGTTATTTAGGGAACAGTGGTTACTCCTAAGAAACTTGCCCTCTGGTATGTACATTAGAAGCCACATGTATTAGTCAGATATTATTAATAAGAGCTTTCCTCTTACATGGTCAAAACTGCAAAATGCCTTAGCATTTCTTTCCCCCCTATATTGCTTTGTTTCTAACATCTCTGTTTCACTCTCAAGCCCATAGCAGCAGGTAATGCTAATGTGGATTTTGTCCTGTGCACGTACAATCCAGGACCCAAGCATGGTATCATAGAAACTCCAAACAAACTCTGGACTCCATCACAGAGCAGTGCCCTGCTCTCCCTAGGGGCTCTTAAACTTTTCCTCACCTGATTTTATCAGGACAATTTTGCTCTTACCAAACTCTAGCTTTCTGTGATGTGATCAAGAAATTATCCACAAGTGGAGAGCTGATTGATCAAGTGGATAATCTCTTGAATGTGTCTCTTACGAATTACAGAATTGTCTATTTTTTACTGCCTGAAAACCATTGCCTTGTACATATTATCTCAGTTTTTATGCATATTTATGTTCAGAGAAACTGGCCTAGTACAAGTTTATTTATCATGGACTGAAGAGGAAGGTCATTTATTCCTGTATTTAACAGCTTTGCATGAATTCTGTTATTGGATCAAATTTAAGTGCCTAAAATCTTGCAACTGGTGCTACAGGATATTTGTCATTGCAATGGAAGAAAAGGTTATCATAGAGAACCAGAGGTGGAAAGTAGAAAGGTTAAAGTGGCAAGAACAGTTCTTTTCTTATTCAGGAACTATTAAACAAAAAGAGACCTCAGTATAGAACTGGGTTCAACTGTAGTACAATAAGGAAAAGTGAGGATTTATGGCCAAGAAGCAAAGTAAGGGTGGGGAAGTCAGTGAATGAATTGCTAAGAGAAGGGTAAGAGGATTTTTTGCTAAACCGACTTAGCTAACAACGTATTTTGCTGAAGGCAGGCAAGGGCGATTAGATATATAGGGAGGTGTGTTCTCTCTATTGACTTCACAGAATTTTTATTACAGCTGAACTCTGCAAGCCCAGGAAAGATGAAGTTTGGGAGGTATCATTGTAAAGAATGCTCAGAAGACTAAAGTTTGGTGAAGTCTTTGTTACGATCTGGACTTTCAAAACATCTTACAAGCTTAATCATAACTCTTGGACTTTAACTTTATTATGTACAGTATTACATTGTTATCATTGTCATCTGCAAGCTAACATTTCTAAAACTGAGTTGCAGCTACATGTTGAAGAATGTATTGATGTTACAGTTTTTCTTTTCCTGAAAAAATATTTATCAAATCAATATGTTCTCAGAATTAAGAAAATATACTTATTCAGTATCATAAATTTCCCATCCTCTGTTGAAATTATAAGATAGCATTAAGAAATTATAAAGCATCTTATCACTTAATATAATAAATATTTGCCTATTGAACAAAACAATCTTTTTTAGAAAATTCAGGATCAAATTTTTTTTCTGTCAATTGAGGATAAAAAACACAATAAGTGGTTAGAAAGTTGTGTTTCGTGTCAAAGCGATCAAATTTTAAGTTTTTCATCTGATGAGTGCTTCTTAAAGACTGTCAATAAAAATATTGAAATGATTTCTCAACCATTTTCAAGTGGAATGTAAAGATAATAGTATTTTCTTTCTAGGAATTTGGTTAAGATTGAATATAATATTTTTAGAAAAAAAGCATAGTACTTGGTACTAAAACATCAAATTATTTTTAATTATTAAGCTCAAGCTCTGATAGCATTATTTTGTAATGTATAAAAACATACTTTAAACTTCTAAAACTTCATTATAATACAGATATCTACTGACATCATAGACTTTGTCTATGGGTAAAAACAAATAGGTAAGGTAATCTGAATGCAGAAGTAGCAGAATTCACGGAGAGAGTAAATAAACATCAGAAGACTAACTTGTCATTGACCCTTTTTCCAGAAACTATTTAAATTAAACGATTTTGTCTGCCCCCAAATATTTATGTCTATGCATTTTTAGACAACTGTCGGGAGTAGTACTTTGGCTTTTCTTTCCGCTAAGTGTCCGACATTCTCAGTCCCCTCTTCTGAGGTTCTGATGTGTGGGAATGAGGATACTGAACCACAGGGTCTGGTCTGTAGGCTGCACGACACAGGTGGAGGCAGGCTAGGAAATAAACAGGCACACAGAACAGAAATCAATCCAAAGACGTAAAGACAAATTCAGAACTAAACACTAGAAAATAATTAACAAAGAAAATGAGGGCTTGGAAAAAATACTCTAAGACCATGTTATAAGGTCTCATCGTTTTCGAGATGTCGAAGTGACTCTTAGGCGTTCAGCTGTTAAAGGCCCTGAGTTAAACATGTGTTAGTATTAGAAAAAGGGTATGATAATTATAATTGCAAGGTGTGAGAAATGTTTCACTCATCACTTTAAAGAACACAGTGCAGCTCTAAGTTAAACTATGTAGGATTTGTAAGAACATAAAAATAAATGTATACAAATAAGTAGGCACATCAAAGGGGACTGTATTTGTGTATTAAGCAAATAACTTCAGCAGAAAACTTGCCTGATATTTGTCAATAAGATGGGAATTAGGAGGAAAGTATTGACTTTGCTTAAGTATGCTTACAATTTATAACAATTAATACTTTGCTTTGGAGATAAAAAGGGAGAGGTTAGTTTGATTTTGGTATTAAAATTTTAATTTGGTACCTAATTATTACCATGCCAATACTCTTTCTTGTTCTATCAGTTAAATATATAATGAATGGGTTTCTCACATTAATTTTACCTGTATGTTTCCTATTAATGTGTGCTTTAATTTTTCAATTATATTCATTTTAGTACCTACTTATATCATGATATATTTCCCACTACCTCTCTAATAATTTCATTTCACAATCCGCTACTCAGAAGCACTTGCCTCTTCCCTCCTTCTACGAGATCCATGAAAGTAATTTTCTTAATCTTGTCCTTTAAAGCCAAAGTAAGATACATTTTAGTTTATTTGTTAAACTTCGTTTATTTTGTTTGCTTCTACCCAGATAATTTCTACCTTTAGGTATGACTTACACAGACTAGCCTGAAGTAAAAATAAATTAATATGAAAAAGGAGAGGAAAAAATACATGGAAAACAATATAAATTAGTATCTTGTCAATTTCTATATTTGCCTTGTTCTCTGGAAGTAAAACTCCTGGGTCTGAATCGTCTCTGCTCCG